>BLSH010368059.1:261264-274360 GCA_018402905.1 Glandirana rugosa | reverse complement strand
TAAAGTACTGTGCAAAAGTTTTAGGCAGGTCTGAAAAAATGCTGTAAACTAAGAATGCTTTCAGAAATAAAAGTGTTTATAGTTTATTTTTTTATCAATTGACAAAATGGAAAGTAAATGAAGTAATGAGATATCCAAATCAAATCAATAGTTGGTGTGACCACCCATTTGCCTTCAAAACAGAATCAGTTCTTCTAGGTAGATTTACACACAGTTTTTTGAAGGAACTCGGCAGGTAGGTTGTTCCAAAAATCTTAGAAAACTAACCTCAGATCTTTTGTGGATGTAGGCTGCCTCAAATCATTCTGTCTCTTCATGTAATCCCAGACAGGCTCAATAATGTTGAGATCAGGGCTCTGTGGGTACCAAACCATCACTTGCAGCACTCCTTGTTTTTATTTTCGCTGAAGATATTTCTTAATGACATTGGCTGTATGTTCAGGATCGTTGTCCTGCTGCAGAATAAATTGGGGGCTAATCACACGTCTCCTTGATGGTATGGCATGATGGATAAGTATCTGGCTGTATTTCTCAGGATTGAGGACACCATTGATTACCATTAAAGGTCCAGCCCTCCTAACACTGAGATTTTTTTTTTTTGTAGAACAGTGGTGTCACGTACCTGGTGGATGAGTCTGACTTATGCAGTAGGTAACCTCCCTTACGACCCTGACTCGGGAACCCCTGGTAGAGTAGACAGGTGGCTCCGGAGTGCAGGGTGGCACGAGGGCCGGACTGGGTCACTGGTGTTGGTAGGAGTCCGTTGATGCACTCGTGCACTTGTAGAATGGTCGTACAGGCTGGGTCGTAGAACAGGCTGGCAGAGCGGTACAAGAGGAGCAGGCAGGTGGATGGTCAGGTACAGGGAGGGTCGTCAACAGGTGGGCAGGCAAAGTACAGGAGGGCTAGGCAGAAGAGTGGTCGTAGACAGTCCAGGGGTCGGTGCAGGCAGAGATCAGCAAAGTCAGGCAAGCCAGGTCACAGGAACAGAGAATCAGATACAGGTAGCTCAGGAAACACACACTATACGCTGTAGCTCAGACAGCACTTGCTACAGGAAGCAGGAAGTTCAAAAAGAGCTGCTCCTCCATGGACTAGAGGAAACAACAATCAAATGCAATTAACCCTTAACCCTCAGCGCAGTCTTCTAACAAGTGGTTCTCAACCATTGGGCATGGGCCATATCCTCTCCTGCCTCTCTAGCCATCTAAAAAGCCCCTAATTTGCCACATTACCCCCCAGTTCTAATAGTGCCACCCAGGCTCTAATAGTGAGCCCCTGTGCCTTTCAAACTCCCACTGTGCCATCAGGCCCCCTAAAAAGCCCTCAGCTTCCACATTACTGCTCAACCTCCCACAGTACCACCCTAGCTTGCTGCAGAGCCTCCAGTCCCCCACAGTGATGCCAACCTTCAGATGTGTGCCACAGTGCACCCCATCCCTTGCAGTGATCCCCAGTCTCCCACAGAGCCATGACAAAGTCCCCAGCCACCTCCAGAAACCAAATCCCTGTAGTTGCCCCAGCTCCCTTTTAGAAAACTCATCTTACAGGACCACCAAGCCTGCTGCAGAGTCCCCTGTCCCCCTCCATAACCGTCATCCCCCTGTAGTGACACCCAGCCCAATCCAGAGCTTCAGGAACCCTTTCAGCATTGCAATACATATTTTGTATACCCATACTTTATTGTATGAGTATAAAAACTTGTGTAATGACTCTGTTGCCTTGGAAATGTCATACATTTTGACAGGTATTTGTGAGGTGTATACCACCCACAATATCGGCAATGGCCGCCCTCATTATGGGAATAATAATGTTTTGGAGTGTCATTTTGGGTTCCTTTTAGAAAGAAATAAGCATGTCAGATTTGTGATGAACAGCATCTAATCAGAGTTAAATGCGTCTACAGTGAGTCAGACAGAAAAGGTAATTTGGAGTCTCTACTTTTAAACTCAGAAGCTAATAAACTGCTTAAGCAAGACTGAATGGTTTATCAGAGCAGCTTTTAAATTGCAGTGACAAATGTGTTTCATTTTATTGTCTTTGCATGGCTCTGGCCTCCATGTCAGTGTTTCCAGGATCATTGTGGCAGTCAAGGTAATTTCCATATCACACTATCTTGTACTATTTGTGGCAGATGAAGTCAATATGAGTAAGTAACTCAAGCACAGGTCATATACTCTAGCCTGGCAGTCAGCATGAGCTTTCCTGTTATCATTGTCAGGTTGTTATGTGGTTAAATGATGATATTCTGATATATACAATGAATAAAAATGTGTGGCTACCTGTAGTCAAAGTTCATAGTGCTTGAGTTGATTAGTACAAGAAAACGTCAGGTAAATGTGTTTTGGCTGTGTGTGTTTCCCACCTTCCCTGACATGACAATGCTAAGGCTTGGTGATTTAAAAAAAAAATACTGACCATTTCATGGGGGATGAATGAATGCATTAGAAACTAAAAAGAGGAGCCGGCACTCTTGGGAATAATAATGATTTGCTCTTTATTTCATCATACCATACAGGCTACAAGCGAAAACTGACGCGTTTCGGCATCAGAATTGCGCCTTGATTACAGCATACATGAATAAATGCATTCCCTGCCCCAGTGGGACCTTGATTCGATTTTAAACAATTTCCTGTTTTGGCGGCAAGAGATCAAAAACATAAAAATCTATGGAAAAATGTCTCCATAGAGTCAGCAACAAAAACACTTTTTAAGTAAAGGGGTTGGAAGCTCTGTGAGCATTTTTTTTTTAAGACCGTAGGACTTAGCTCTTTGCTTTATCTTAAAGTACCTTTTTGATTCCTTGAATATCAACCAATCCTTCCATTTTGTTACAAATGTATCCTTATATGTTTGAATAATTTGTTTATATCGCAAATATTGTCTACTTTCACAATCCGTTCCTCTATGCTTGGAATTTTTTGTGATTTCCAATACTTTGGAATCAACCCTTTGGTTCTGTTTAGTAGATATGGCATGAGGGACATCTTATGCTGGGCAGCTGATACTTCTGTTATATTGAACAGGTACCTCCACGCATCCATCTGTACTCTTTTTTTTTTATTTTTTTTTCCAGTTATTTCTTGAATAATGTTGGCAATCCCTCCCCAAAGCATCTGTATTCTTTGGCAGTGCCAACAAATATGCTCAAAGATTCCAGGTTCATCACAAGCCCTACAGCACAAAGAGGATATGTCCACATGAAACCTGTGGGTGGTGAAAGGAATGGTGTACCATCTTGTGAACACCTTGAAGCAATGCTCTGCCTCCTTAAATCAACTGAGGAGAAACTTGCCACCCTTATTATTTTAGCTCTCATTTTACAGTGAATGCAGTTCTTGCTCCCATTTGCTTATATATGGTGGTATTTTAGGTTCTGCCTCCTAGTAATATACTATCACAAAACATAGTGCCCCTTACCACCCGTTGAACTGATGACCCTGTTGATGTTGGTGCCCACAATGTGTAGTTGCTGCTAGTCAGCCAACATAATGTCATAAGCGAACAGTCATGTGATCCAAATAAAAGCAGGATCTTCTAAGAGCTAGTGGAATGTTAATAGTTTACATGCATTTTCCATGCTCTGCCATGCATTTCTGACCACTGTTAAGGTTATTGGCTCAAAATGTCTGTGCCACATCATAAAATTAGATATTTTCATAAGAAATTTAGGGTAAAATCTCCAGGTAACCACTCGTCGGCAATAGCATTGTATCAACTAGTAGTCTCAATTCAACTGAACAAATGTTCAAGACATTTTAATTCTCATCTAAGTAGCTTACTCAGCTGTACCTGAAGGGGGCTACTTGGATGTGTATTGAAACCTCTTAGGCTCCTTTCACATGGGCCAGATCTGGTTTTGCTCAGCAGAGGATCTGTCTGCTGATCCTTTGCTGAGCTCAGTGGAGATGTTGGATGACAGGTCTGTGTTCGCTCCACTTATGCAGAGTGGACACAGGCACAGCCCGCTCTGCTCAATGGGCAGTTGGATGTAAACGGGCCGTTTACACCCGACTGTCCTCTGATCCAATCCAGCCAGAGTGAAACGGATACCTCTTCCATTTGTTTTTGCTAAATCGGAGGTAGCCAGGTGTAAATGGACACAAGTCAGTTTACATCTGACTGCCCATAGAGGAGAATAGAGGGTCCGATCAGGTCCGCCTGAAAAATGGACAGGGGGCCCGTGTGAAAGTGGCCTTAAACAATAATTCAATCCTATAGCCAATAAAAAAAAAATAACAATAAAAAACAAACAATCGAAAAAAACTATTACCTGAGAAGAAGACTGTAATTGCTTACCCCTCCAGAATGCCACTCTGTTGCTGAGAAGTAGTCCCCAAAAGTCTTCTGGGAAACATACACTTCCATTAACGTTGCTCTCATTGGCTCAGGTGTCCCTCCTGCTGACCTGCTGACCTCCATGTCACTCCTGTGTCTTAAAGTGACATAAAGTTTGACAGGAGAGAGAAGTCCAATTAAATGCAGATAGGTACTACTTAATGTACCATGACTGGGATACATGAGAGCCTTCACAGACAGTAGCTATTACTAATTAATCTATATTGCTACCAGATTTTGAGGCTCTAAAAATTTATGTGCAATTTTTTTTTTTTTTTATATATAAAATGTATAATGGGAGGAAGAAACACATTTAAACGGAAGTGATAAGTTGCAGTCTAGTATATGAACGTGATCATTTTTGTTAAAATGCTCTTGGGGACAATAAAAAACCCATGCTGTTATATCGTTCAACTACTGTCCATGAGAATATAGGCTAAGCAGAATGCAGAAGGAAGGATGCGGCATTGTTTCAATATCCTCTGACGACTGGCTCGATGTAATGAATGGTCTTTTTATGCCACTTTGCAGAAATGTGCTACAAATGGTTGGGAAGAGAAGATTTCCTGGCTCGCAGGATGAGGCTGTGATATGTCACAGATCTGTGATTTCATTTGTGCCATGTTTAAGGAAGTCTTTTCTGCGCTTCAAAGATATTAATTACAAGTGTCGAATCACATGACAGTAGGAAGGAAACACTGACCAAAGCAGATTCCTAAAGACAATTTCATGTAACATCATATGTCCAGTTCAAAGCCAGGCGTTGCACAAGCAGATCTCAATGTCTCATTTTATTTAGTCTTACTTTGCAGTGCTGTGCCCTATTGATCATCAACCCTTTGAAGTGGTGCAACAATGTATTTTATTCTTGAGAAAGAAAATGTATGGAAAGACCTTGAAACCTAAGCTTTAAAGGGAATGTGAAATACTAATTTAAACTAAAAAATTCACATTGAAAGTATCCACACATATACAAATTTGATCTTGCGTATCGTACCGCTGATAAAATGCTTTAAAAAGCCAAGAAATTTATATGAAAACTATATTTTTAATAAAGTGCATAACTTCAAATGTTTATCACAAAACTAAACATGTTTTAGTGTTTTACATGTATGGTATATTTGGTTTATTGTAGTAGTGCACCGAAATGAAAATTCTGGTCTGAAACCAAAAATTCATGAAAATAACCCCAACCTAATCAAAAGGGGTCTGCCAACATCCCATTCAAGTAGTAGCGAAAAGGTACTCCCCCAGTACATATAGCGGGACTTTAAAGGCAGTACAATAAAATTATAAAAAATACATTTTATTCCAGAAACAGGAAGAACACAAAATGACAAACATGTGTCAAATCACATATATTGATAAAATCATCAAGACCAAAGTTGTTACATTCCAGAGCTGGTACATAAAAGCGGTGTGGTTCATGTGTAGAGATGGAATCCTGATGGGTAAAGGCCCGACATGTTTCGGGATGGACTACCCTTCTTCAGGGGCCAATTAGTAACCCATGTACATATTCTGAAAGACATCATATCATTATACACTGGTATTACATGCGACAGGGTTGGGGGTATGGGAACAAAGTCATGGAGGGCAACTCACCCCACACCAGAAGTAGAGGTCATACCGCATATCCAGAGCCACCTCTGAAAGGATGAGAGAGGAACAGAATCCCCATGTGATGTTAGGAGAGCAGGGAACAGGGAGACCCCCACCGGTCAGGCGCCACCCCGAGGGTTCCGGGTACCACAAGGGCCCCCTGCATATGGCAAAGCCGAAAAGCAGGAGAGACCCTCTATTGGACTGACACCAACCATTTCAGGATGCACTTGGCTGAAAATCAAAAACAAAATGTACAGTTTTAAAAATATATATATTTTATATATACAGTAATTGTATTACAGTAAACTTTTTAATGAATAGTTTTTTAAGTGCTTTTGCGTAAAAAAAAAAAATTGCAAGGAAACCTCAAGAAAATGCATCCCTTAAAATTCTATGTATGTCTTTACACTGGTCAGTTGCGGTGTAACGCACCTCCCGATTGAAATGCATTGAAAATGCATTTTTGATGTGGTTTTGAGTTACATGACCTATGAAAATCACGGTAAAATCCCAATTTTTCGGTGGTCATTATCGGCAAAATGCAGATGACCCTATTTTCAGCTGATAATTTTTGGCAGCCGATATATCGGTACATTTTAATTAAAAACAAGAAAGCGAGGGCGTTGTCATATAGGTGTAACGATTAAATGTATAAAAACACAATGGTTAAAGAAGAAGAATGCACTCACAAGGGTTAACGTGGTGCAGGCAGATCATCTGTTTCTTATAAAAGCCGGTAGCTGTTGGCAGGGGCCCAGGAGGGATGGATGAATGAGTCGTCAGTCACTGCTACTGTGTGCAAGGGCACAAGTGTCACCATAACATCTTATCTGGATAGACCGGAAGGCTGTGGGCAGATGGATGTCTGCGGTTACAAAGGAGCCTGGCTGTTGGCAGGTTGCGGGAAAAGCCGGAGCCTGGGGCCGTGCTAGGCTAGAATGCAGGCTGGCGTGGATTATGTGTCTGAATTGATGTCGGTCTGTGATGACGTCACAAGGTGGGCCGCAACATGTTTCGGAGCACTTCAGCTCCTTCGTCAACCCCAACAGAAGGTGCATTTAGGTGCATCCCTTAGTTAATTGTTTTTTTATTTTTATTATTGTGCTTTAGATAGATAGAGATACACTGAATAAAAAGGAGTAGCGAAAAGCCTTGATTATATTTATTTTTTATTTACTATATATTTATTTTTTAAAGATAATGTACAGTGATTGTGATTTTGTACATATTTTAGAGTAGAGTAGAGCAGGGTTAAAATTTTTGTTAGTTTATTTTTTTGCAACTTGCGTCCCATTGGGGAGATTTCCCTTTATTCCTATGCAAGAGGAAGTGAAAGGAAAGCTCTACAAACTGAGAGTAATTGGTGTCAGTTGGCAGCAGAACAGCTGTCCCCTTTGGAGGATTTCCCCTTACTTCCTGTCCTGGCTAAAACTCTAACATGATTGGAATTCCTACCACTTTCTGCCTTGGCGACCCTAGTTCCCTGAACAATTAAATATAAGTGTGAAATATTGTATACAATTCTATGTTGACTTCTATCCAGCTAGTGATGGGGGGGGGGGGCTCTACTCTCATTGTCACATGTAAACTGTTGTTTATGGTCTTAAATGAGTCATCACAGATAAAACTACAGAATATAAACTTTAAAGCGGATCTCTAGGCATGTATAGAAGACAAAAATTAACGCTGTTCTGTAATCGTTAAATTGATCATTTAAAATGATTGTTTTCATTTTTTTTTTTTTTAATTAAATGTACACACTTGTATGGGCCTCTTGCAGTCTCTGGACAGCAGAGCTAGAGTGTGAGAGGAAGAAGCAAGCAATCAGTTTATGGGTTGGCAGGAAGCTTGCTGATAAGAAGAGAAAGCAGAGTGGAACAGAGATGAGCTCAGTTACTGTGCTGCTTCTTCTTTCACAGTCCAGTCACAGTCCAGGATATCTCTAAGTTTGAATAGTTCCTTCATTTTTTGGGCCTGAAGACTGCAGTTCGTAATTTACCCTATCAATGGTAACAAATCTGCATTCGGTATTAAAGTATTAAAATTTCTTGGTTTACATTGTTACCTAGGCCGAAAAAAAAATAATCTGCAGCAAGTTCTTTTTTTTTTTTTTAACTTTACTACAAGTAATTTTGACCACCTTGGGTAACGGTTTCATTCCACTATTTTAAAATGATTCACTATTGTTGGGTATGCCACAGATGAATTCCAGGTATGGTTATTTTTTACATAGTTACGTGGTGCCACTTGAAGCAATTTACGTATGTATGTGCCATACCTGTGGGATCCCCATAGAAGCTGGAAATTGCTGCAGTAGACAGTGTACCCAGGTTGATCAGTGGATCAGCATAGGGTACAATCAGCCTGCCTATACATGGATCGAATCTAGGTCGGTCCCCGCTGAACTGGCCAATTTTCGGTCCATCTAAGGCCGGCTTTACAGTAAAAGTGCCCCTTTCTAAGCTGATGGCAGAATCTCCTGTATTCCTGCACTGCTGACATCCCGTACTACTTTGTAATTTATCAGCTGTCATATGTGACATCCATTTCCATTCTAGCCTGGCACAGCAGGGGATCAAGTAATACTACAAATGCTATTCATGAATCATTGGAAAGGTTCTACAATCAATATTTCCCTTATTCTGAGTTTTCTATAATCACATACAGCCACATTGAGCTGGTCACCACACAGGAGAATAGCTTCTTGTCACTAAACTCTGTGCAGGAATATCGATATATCTATTTGACTTTGAGGTGTTCTTAGGATAAAGCATTGCTGAGACCATTTAACACATTGCCTTAAATTTTTACAGTGTGGGGTTCAGAGCCGGAAGATGTGGACATAAGCAACTGACAACTTTAGATTTAACTAGTAAAGTAGTCAAATGCAAATACCTGGGATATTTTATTCATTCATTATCAGGCAAAATTTTTAAATGTGTAGATATGTCCAACAAGTTTTTTTTAACTTTACTTGCTTTATATACCATACATATATATTATAATTATATTTGGGGAAATACTTTTTTTTTAAGTAGTGGTTTTGTTTCTTACCAGCAGTGAAAATAGGTCCTTATTGAACCAATGTATTCAAAAAAACTTGAGCTGCATTTTGACCACCCCACCACTGCTTCCAATGAGCTGCAAGGCAGCTGTACAAAGGTATACACATGCCGCAGCTGCATTAATATGGGGGCAAGGTGCTTTTGGGTGAGGGGGGCACAGAGCTCGCTCGCTTGTCCCCCCCCTTTTCCTGACTTGCCGGGCTGCATGCTCGGATAAGGGTCTGGTATGAATTTGGGGGGGGGGATGCCTTTTTTCATTTTGGGTGGGGGTTCCCCTTAAAATCCATACCAGACCGAAGGGGGGTACCCCATGCCGGTTATTTTTTTAATTTTGGCACGGGATATTCCCCTCAAGATTCATACCAGGCTCAAAGGGCCTGGTATAGTCAGATCAAAGATGGATCCCATTCATTGAAGTTGCATGGAAGTCGGACATGAAGTCACAGGGCAAAGTCGGATCAACAGTCGTACGACTGTTGTGTCGTACCAGTGTGAACCTGACCTTAGGCCCCTTTCACACACACCGTTTGTCCGTTTTTCATTCATCCTTTGATGGATGAAAAATTGACAAAGCATCTCTATGGAAAAACAGATGTAAACGGATGATCATCCATTTACATCCATTTTCATCCGCTTCCGTCAACATCCCTTTTTTGGAACAGATCAAAGCCCCTTAAACACGTGCGGACTGGACCATTTGTTTCATCAGTTCAGTCACGTTTTTTATCAGTTGCTCATCAGTTTTTTTACATCCACTACCAATGCAAAAATGGGTGCAAAAATGGACCGTTTGCATCCGTTTTTCACCTGTTCCATTTTTTTAACGGAACAAAAATAGGGCTTTTATCTGTTTCAAAAAACGGATGTTGATGGATGGGGATGTAAGTGGACAAACGGTCCATTTTTGCATCCATTTTTGCATCGGCAGTGTATGTAACAAAACTGATGTTAACTACATCTGATTTTTCTTTGAAAAACACTCTGCATGTGTGAAAGGGGCCTTAGAAATTCCCCTAGTCTGTTGGACTTGCCTAGTTGCCTCAGCTTGCCCAGTCATCCAGACTCACTTAGCTGTCCCAACTCTCTCAGCCCTGTGGGTATGGAATCTATCCTCAAACATAGAGTGCTGTTTCCTGAGTAGAGCACCTCTCCTAAGGGCCCATTCACACAGGGGCGATCCGACTTCGGCATGACTTTGCTAGGCTAATTTAAGCGTGACTTCAGCGTGACTTTGGGCGACTTACAACGCAACTTCATGCCAGGCAACTTTGCCTGTGGCCAATCAGAGAAGGGTGAAAGGGGGTTGCTTGGATAAATTCTTTTCTTTTTCCTGTAAAAGTCGCTTCTGTATAGATGGGGGATCCGACTTGGAGGCGACTTCCATGGAATTCTATGGGCACAAGTAGTAGAGGAACCTTTTCTGAAGTCAAACCGAAGTAGGAGCGACTTCAGTAGTGTACATTAAGAAGGCTCCTATTCACTTCACTGGGATTTCTTATGTCAAGCGGCTTGAGGCAATTTAGGGCGACACAAGTCGGAGCACAAGTCGCCCATGTGTGAATCGGCCCTAATGGGAATATGCTTTTCTCCTGGATGGAGCACACACCTGTCTCGTACCATGAGCCCTGAGCTCTGGTCAGGTCCTTGCTTATGATGAGTGTGTACACCTGCACACTCAAACGACCTGCAGGTCTCCAGTAAGACCTGAACACAGGATTAAAATCTTCATCCCACCCAAAAGTCTTTGAAGACTCCGGACCCCGATCCGGGATTACAAAACCCAGAGAAAAATGAAAACCCAGTCTTCTCTCAGACAAAATACTCTGGTGCCCCGCACTCTGCATTAGCCCAGGTTCACTTTGGTGTGGGAATAAAATGGTGCGAGTTCAGACATCTGTGCTGGTTGCTATACAGAGGTCAATGGAAATCACACCTGAAAATTGCCAAAAGTAGTACAGAAATTACTTTTGGAAATCGGTGCGGCGCCGCAAATGCAGCGTCTCACTGATTAGGGCGATTTGGCATGCACTTGACTTTGGCATGCGACTTGACAATGCACCAATGTGAACCAGGGCTACGCGTGAATGCTGTGCCGCTTTTCCCTATACTCACATATTGGCATGGCCTAGCACTGTCACTAAGTGTATGTGTGTGTGTGTGTGTATATATATATATATATATATATATATATATATATATATATATATATATATATATACACACAGTATCTCACAAAAGTGAGTGCACCCCTCACATTTTTGTAAATATTTTTCTATCTTTTCATGTGACAACACTGAAGAAAGGACACTTTGCTACAATGTAAATTAGTGAGTGTACAGCTTGTATAACAGTGTAAATTTGCTGTCCCCTTAACATAACTCAACACACAGCCATTAATGTCTAAATCACTGGCAACAAAAGTGAGTATACCCCTAAGTAAAAAAGTCACCAGAGCTTCACAGGTTGCCCCTGGAGTCCTCTTCCACTCCTCCATGACGACATCACAGAGTTGGTGGATGTCAGAGACCTTGCGCTCCTCCACCTTCCATTTGAGGATGCCCCACAGATGCTCAATGGGGTTTAGGTCTGGAGATATGCTTGGCCAGTCCATCAACTTTACCCTCAGCTTCTATAGCAAGGCAGTGGCCATCTTGGAGGTGTGTTTGGGGTCATTATCATGTTGGAATACTGCCCTGTGGCCCAGTCTCTGCAGGGAGGGAATCATGCATGTTTCAGTATGTCACAGTACATGTTGGCATTCATGGTTCCCTCAATGAACTGTAGCTCCCCAGTGTCGGTAGCACTCATGTAGCCCCAGACCATGACACTCCCACCACAATGCTTGACTGTAGGCAAGACACACTTGTCTTTGTTCTCCTCATCTGGTTGCCGCCACACACGATTGACACCATCTGAACCAAATACGTTTATCTTGGTCTCATCAAACCACAGGACATGGTTCCAGTAATCCATGTCCTTAGTCTGCTTGTCTTCACCAAACTGTTTGCTGGCTTTCTTGTGCATCATCTTTAGAAGAGGCTTCCTTATGGGATGACAGCCATGCAGACCAATTTTATGCAGTGTGCGGCGTATGCTCTGAGCACTGACAGGCTGACCCCCCACCCCTTTAACCTCTGCAGCAATACTGGCAGCATTCTAATTCCCAAAGACAACCTCTGGATATGACGCTGAGCACGTGCACTCAACTTCTTTGGTCGACCATGGCGAGGCCTGTTCTAAGTGCAACCTATCCTGTTAAACCGCTGCATGGTCTTGGCCACCATGCTGTAGCTCAATATCAGGGTCTTGGCAGTCTTCTTATAGCCTAGGCCATCTTTATGTAGAGCAACAATTCTTTTTTTCAGATCCTCAGAGAGTTCTTTGCCACGAGGTGCCATGCTGAACTTTGTGACTAGTACAAGAGAGTGAGAGTGATAACACCAAATTTAACACACCTGCTCCCCATTCACACCGGAGACATTATAACACTAACGAGTCACATGACAACGGTGAGGGAAAATGGCTAATTGGGCCCAATTCTGACATTTTCACTTAGGGGTGTGCTCACTTTTGTTGCCAGCAGTTTAGACATTAATGGCTGTGTGTTTATACAAGCTGTACACTCACTACTTTACATTGTAGCAAATAGAGTTGAGCGAACACCTGGAAGTTCGGGTTCTGCTGGTCCGTCCGAACTTCGTGACAAAGTCCGGGTCCGGGTCCGGACGGAACCCGAACGCTCGCACGGACAACGGCTCGCAAGCCCAAGGCAGGCCTGGGCCTGGGCCTGAAACAGTGCTTCAAGCCTGCCTGGTCGTCTTGGGCTTGAAGGTCCACAAGCGAGTTGAGATAAACGATGTTACATTTCATCACTCACATGTCGAACATATTTGTGTGTCGGTAATTACAGATTTGACGACCGTTGTTTTCACTCGTGTGGGGATTCACTTTTACAGTCTTAACCCGGGTTAATCGGTAAAAGGGAGTGGCAACAGTACACTGAGCAATCACAATATTACAGAGGCCACACTTACCCCTCGTCCACACAATTTAAACCACAATAGTGAGAGTGAGAGAACATGATCAGT
>BLSH010368059.1:231428-252343 GCA_018402905.1 Glandirana rugosa | reverse complement strand
TGCTCATGATCCAAAGCATACCACCTCATCAGTGAAGCATGGTGGTGGTAGTGTCATGGCGTGGGCATGTATGGCTGCCAATAGAACTGGTTCTCTTGTATTTATTGATAATGTGACTGCTGACAAAAGAAGCAGGATGAATTCTGAAGTGTTTCGGGCAATATTATCTGCTCATATTCAGCCAAATGCTTCAGAACTCATTGGACGGAGCTTCACAGTGCAGATGGACAATGACCCGAAGCATACTGCGAAAGCAACCAAAGAGTTTTTTTAAGGGAAAGAAGTGGAATGTTATGCAATGGCCAAGTCAATCACCTGACCTGAATCCGATTGAGCATGCATTTCACTTGCTGAAGACAAAACTGAAGGGAAAATGCCCCAAGAACAAGCAGGAACTGAAGACAGTTGCAGTAGAGGCCTGGCAGAGCATCACCAGGGATGAAACCCAGCACCTGGTGATGTCTATGCTTTCCAGACTTCAGGCTGTAATTGACTGCAAAGGATTTGCAACCAAGTATTAAAAAGTGAAAGTTTGATTTATGATTGTTAATCTGTCCAATTACTTTTGGTCCCTTAAAAGTGGGAGGCACATATACAAACTGTTGTAATTCCTACACCGTTCACCTGATTTGGATGCAAATGCCCTCAAATTAAAGCTGAAAGTCTGCAGTTAAAGCACATCTTGTTCATTTCATTTCAAATCCATTGTGGTGGTGTATAGAGCCAAAAAGATTAGAATTGTGTTGATGTCCCAATATTTATGGACCTGACTATATAAATGCAGAGATTACAGTAGACACTTTTATGACTAAGCTGGATTTAGTGTATTTCTTCACAGGTTTAGTTAGTGTTTATATAAGAGAACCTCTGTAAACAAGTTACCTGGGTAAAAAGTGGTTACTTCAATGACAAAAATCGTGGTTGGGTCTATTCAAAAAAGTATTTACTTTATTAAATATATTGAAATTCTTAAGTATCAAAAACACAGATTACAAAAAAACTACCCTCCAGCATTAGAGGAATCACACAAGTGGAAAACAGCATACTACAAAAGTGCATAACAAACAAAAAACATATATAAAGAATACATGTCCAGATGCCAAGTGTCGCAACACACAGAGTTGTACTGCGATAAATATTGATTTCAAACACTACCAGTCTGGTCACTGACCACTGACTGGTAACAACTGGTGTGTTGAACCCTTGGGAACTCAAGCTAAAGCATGTCTATCCCCTGAGTGAGGTACGTCAATCAACAGTAATCAAACTCCCAAAACAAGTGTCAATCCTCCCTGCACAGGGGGGTCCATGTAAAGCTGGCATTGGTGACCCATTGGTTTGGGACAGGTATCCAACTGATTAAGTTATATAATGTACAGTTCCATAAAAGGTACAAATAGAAGTCTTGGGGTCCATGCCAATGTAGTTCACTGTAGCTCAATTGAGCCGATACCATATACAGGCGGTCCCCGGGTTACAAACAAGATAGGGACTGTAGGTTTGTTCATAAGTCGAATTTGTTTGTAAGTGGGAACACGGACATTTTTTAAGTGTAGCTTCAGCCAAAACAAATATTTTTAAGCTTTTTGGATAGCATAGAGAAGGGGTAACACCCCTGTAATGTTTGTTTTGCTGTCTATGTTTCTGTTCAGAAGATTTCACCTCACTTTCTGTCCCAATGATAATTGGATTTTGAAAATTTTGGGTTGTTGTGGAAACAAACCTTGGTGATAAAGCTTCAGTGGAGACCCCTTTTTCCTATGATAACTCTTACAGGAGAGAATTTCCCTTCCTAGGGGGAGATTTCCTGTCACTTCCTGTTGTCTCCCTCCGTTTGTAAGTAGGAGTCGTTCATAAGTCGGATGTTCATAACTAGGGGACTGCCTGTAAAAGCCAAGCAAGTAAATATAGTCTTTCCAAAGGAACATTACTTTGTAAAATAACAGACAGTATTATTATTATGTGCATGTTTTTCATTGTTTTCATTTTTTTTAACTCACATTTAAACCCCTTCCAACCAGGGGAAGCCAGCCCTTGACAAGTTTGCAAAACATGCAATATGGAAGGCACTATATGGGCTTCCCAGTTATGTGGTCACTGTGATCGGCTGCCACAGTGATCACATAATTAGTGGCCCATCCCACCAGCTCCTGGATGTAAAACATAAAATGGGAGCCGACGGTGACCGCAAAAACATAGTGGCTAGGACCCCAAGTGAGTGCACCTCCAGCACAGAAAAGTGTTGCTGAATGTATGCATCTACAGTATCTCACAAAAGTGAGTACACCCCTCACATTTTTGTAAATATTTTATTCTATCTTTTCATGAGACAACACTGAAGAAATGACACTTTGCTACAATGTAAAGTAGTGAGTGTACAGCTTGTATAACAGTGTAAATTTGCTGTCCCCTCAAAATAACTCAACACACAGTGATTAATGTCTAAACTGCTGGCAACAAAAGTGACTACACCCCTAAGTGAAAATGTCCAAATTGGGCCCAAAGTGTCAATATTTTGTGTGGCCACCATTATTTTCCAGCACTACCTTAACCCTCTTGGGCATGGAATTCACCACAGCTTCACAGGTTGCTACGGGAGTCCTTTTCCGAGACAACATCACAATGCTTGTGGATGTTAGAGATCTTGCACTCCTCCACCTTCCATTTGAGGATGCCCCACAGATGCTCATTAAGGTTTGGGTTTGGAGACATGCTTGGCCAGTCCATTACCTTTACCCTCAGCTTCTTTAGCAAGGCAGTGGCCTTCTTGGAGGTGTGTTTGGAGTCGTTATCATGTTGGAATACTGCCCTGCGGCCCAGTCTTTGCTTCAGTATGTCGCAATACATGTTGGCATTCATGGTTCCCTCAATGAACTGTAGCTCCCCAGTGCCGGCAGCACTCATGCAGCCCCAGACCATGACATTCCCGCCCACCACCATGCTTGACTGTAGGCAAGCACACTCGTCTTTGTACTCCTCACCTGGTTGCCGCCACACACGCTTGTCACCATCTGAACCAAATAAGTTAATCTTGGTCTCATCAGACCACAGGACATGGTTCCAGTAATCCATACCCTTAGCCTGCGTGTCTTCAGCAAACTGTTTGCTGGCTTTCTTGTGCATCATCTTTAGAAGAGGCTTCCTTCTGGGACGAAAGCCATGCAGACCAATTTGATGCAGTGTGCGGCGTATGGTCTGAGCACTGACAGACTGGCCCCACCATCCCTTCAACCTCTGTAGAAATGCTGGCAGCGCTCATACATCTATTTCCCAAAGACAACCTCTAGATATGACGTTGAGCACGTGCACTCTACTTCGTGGGCGACCATGGCGAGGCCTGTTCTGAGTGGAACCTGTCCTGTTAAACTGCTGTATGGTCTTGGCCACCATGCTGCAGCTCAGTTTCAGGGTCTTGGCAATCTTCTTATAGCCAAGGCCATCTTTATGTAGAGAAACAATTCTTTTTTTCATATCCTCAGAGTTCTTTCCTCAAGGTGCCATGTTGAATTTTCAGTGACCGGTATGAGAGAGTGAGAGCGATATCACCAAATTTAACACACTTGCTCCCCATTCACACCCTGAGACCTTGTAACACTAACGAGTCACATGACACCAGGAAGGGAAAATGGCTAATTGGGCCCAATTTGGACATTTTCACTTAGGGGTGTACTCACTTTTGTTGCCAGCGGTTTAGACATTAATGGCTGTGTGTTGAGTTATTTTGAGGAGACAGGAAATTTACACTGTTATACAAGCTGTACACTCACTACTTTACATTGTAGCAAAGTGTAATTTCTTCCGTGTTGTCACATGAAAAGATATAATAAAATATTTGCAAAAATCTGAGGGATGTACTCACTTTTGTGAGACACTGTATATATGTGGCAGCTCAGCATTAAAGTCCGCCACCATGCTTCCATATTGGAGCGTACAGCTGGTGTTAAGGGGTTAAGCAAACCGGTCCAACATGTGATTATTCTCTGTGCATCAGTCTGATAGTGAATGGAAATCCTCGGAACCAACGGTTTCCTGGTGCAAAGAAATGAATTGGCCAGTGTGGAAATTTTATACTAACCTGTTATTGTTCTCTGTGAAGAAAAAGCCAAGTCAGCATCATACTGATACAATGGACAGTCAACATGCATTTGGTGAAAAAGAGCTGTTATAAGTGTCCCATTGTATCTATAGGAACAGAAGCCTTTGTTTATGGGCGCCTTCATTGGGTACTGCGAACCCTGGAAGTAGACACTTTTATTTGAAAAATTGTAAAGCTAAAAAGTGAGTAAGAAATAGTGCATCGGTGCCATTGATGGTTAGGACAGTAGGATTATTATTACTATACAGGATTTATATAGGGCTAACAGTTTTACACTTTACAATGTAAAAGGGAGACAATACAATTAAAATACAAGAGGATCAAGATAGCCCTACTCAGAAGAGCTTACAATCATGTGGATCTTTTATCCTATCGAAATAGTCTGCAAGGTTGTAGCTAAAATGAAACTGGCCATAGATATTAGACCAAGGACAGATTTTTGCAGGTGATCTCACACCCAATCAATTTATATTCCATGAGATCTATACGTAGATTATCATTGTGGTGATTATATGTTCACAGACACCTTAATGGGAACTGTTATTTCAGGTAATAGTAGGTTGTAGTACATGGACAATGAGAGTGTTTGTTGTAATAACTAGGAAAAAACTAAGTGACAAACTGACTTAGATTTTTTTTCCTTTTGGATAATTGGTGAAGGGTCTGAACTTCAGTCTGGTTATTATTGCTCTCAGTTTCCCAAAAGGAGAGACATTTCTTTACCTTACCAATGCTTACCAGAAAGCATGGCTCACTTTTTTAGGTATATGATCACCCAAAAGACAATGGTGGCTTAAATGGAGTGGGTGGACTGCATTCCAGGGGCAGGCACGCAGTATAATGGTGGATGGGCCAGGTTGTCAGATTGTTTGCTTGCCTTTAGACTTCATAATCAGTGTGCTGTTTCAGGTTTCATTTACACAAAGGGACATGTTTATGAAGCAGGGAATCTGACAATCACTGCAGGTGAATCTTTCAGGTGTTTTTTAAATTACATTGATTGATACACCACCAGTGACTGCTTGGTGAAGGCCATGCTCAGCATTATAAATATGCCCCAGAGTTTCATAGTTACTTCCAAGACGGAGTAAATTACAAAGCTATTAAACTAACTCTGGAGCAAACAATACTGAATTGTTGTTCGTGTGTGAGAGACAGCATCATAGTCAGTGAAGTGTTAATGCAGTTAGGCTAGGGTTGCCACCTCATCCCTTTAAAGCCGAAACATATTAATTACACAGGTTCTGTGGCTGATTAAGGTGCTAATTAAACTAACTTGGTGCCTCATCTGCATTAAATTAGCCTCAGTATCTGTGTGATTCATATGTGTTCAGGTTTAAAGGGATGAGGTGGCAACCCTAAGTTAGGCCCCTTTTACGCTGATGCGGTGCGGTTTGACCACTTTAATGCACCTGTGGGTTTGGTGAGGGTTCGTTATGCTTTCTCATTGACTCCTATTATGTCCTATTATGGCTTTCTGAAAGCGCACCAAAACCTCAGGACATAATAGAAGATAGAAACAAGTCTCTGGCCACCACTGAATCTGAGCATGCTGTAGCTGTTCCAAAAGTTAATTTGAGTTTTATTTAATCCCCTGCATCCAGAGCAAACATTGATAACCTCATAGCAGCATTTCTCAACTTTTTTTTTACAGTAGGGGAATTATTAAAAAAAATGTTAGGTCCCAGGGAACCCCTTGTAATTTATTGGTGACCAGAGGGAAAAAGGACCCTTTCACTGGTGGTTAGTGAAAAGAATGCCTCCCTTACAGTGGTGGTCATGACACTGCCCTTATAGACAGAAAAAAAGATTGTTGGTGTCCTGCAGCTGGCCTGCCAAGTGGCATTGGACCCAGAACCTTGCAGTTACCATCAAATGGAAGATTAAGCCGCTACATCTCGAGGAACCCTGGCTGAGAATGGCTGCCTTATAGGGTCTTTGGAAAGGCAGTGGAAGTGTATTTCCTCAAGTCTGTGCGCATTTGCTTCCTTGTGTACTGCTTCCTGCACCACCAGTCACATTAAAACTTCCAAGGCAGGTTCTGATTGGTTGCTGTAAGAATCGTCTTGGGATGGACAATTTTTTACAAAGGCTTTTTGTGTGCGCAAAGAAAACAAGTAGAGGTGTACCAGCATCACTAGCGGATGTGTTTGAAAACCACCACATTACAAAGTAGAGCGGAGAGGGCTAGTTATAATGCCTAGATAATAAAGTGGAGAACTGAGCAGGTAAGTTGTGCCCAATGGCTGAAATTTATCTCAGAGCTTGTTTACACGAGCCAGGACATGAATACCTTAAGGGCTCATTTAAAACATGTGCACTGACCTGTGTTAATCTGCACAAATCAACATGGCTCACCCCAGGGCCACATATAAACAATGGTTTTCTATGTGCCCTGTTCACACCACAATGCTGCTTTAAGTTGAGTTGTGGTGCATTGCATATTTTTGGCACCACACCTCAAGTCACATTAGCGCATCTCTCTACTGTAGTGCATAGAATGTAATGAAATGTAATTTTGTGACATTTCAATAATGTTGAAAAAAATATAAAGGTAAATGATGCCTTGCGTTGTAACCAGCCCCTTATTTCTGCTACACACTGGCCACCAGCCCGAACACTAAAGCCTCGTACACACGGTTCGACGGTCGTACGACCGAACAGACCAAATTGTATGTTGGCTGTTATATCTAGCATACTGACATGCACTACACGATCGTACGACCAAGCTGAACGTAGTGAACGTATAAAGAGAAAGTTCAGGTGCATGTAATTAGCATCCGGCCGTTCCTGACTTCGAAGCATGCGTGTTTTGCACAATACAACTTGTTGTACCAACTGCTCTGTACACACGATACAAACGGCCGTATGACCGCTTGTTGGTACGACCAAGTTTTCTAGCTTGCTCATACAACTCCCGTTGTACGACCGTCGTATGTTGGCTGTTCTAATCGCGCGTACTAACGATCGATTTCATATACAACGGTCGTTCGTACGACCTGTTGTATACTACCGTCGGCTCATGTGTACGAGGCTTAACTCAGCCCTTTTCAGCTTGTGAACTGGTATGAACAAGCCCTTAGGGCAGGGCTTGACAAATTTGCTTAGAATCTAGGAGCCAGCTAAAAAAGTTTTTTTAAACGAACAACTCTGAGGCTGGGTTCACACTGTAGCGGAGCGGAGCGGCGCGATGCGGCGCTCCAGGCGATCTCAAAGCGGCTTGCGAGGAGACTTCTATCATAGAAGTCAATGCAAGCCGCCTGAGATCGCCCTAAAAATAGAGCAGGGACCATTTTTCTAATGCGGAGCGAAGCGATTCGCTCCTATTAGAACGGTCCCATTTGCACAGCATTGAGGCGAATTGTCAGGCGACTCAAGTCGCCTGACTATTCGCCTAGATGTGAACGGGCCGCGGAGTCGCGCCGCTCCGCCCCGCTGCAGTGTGAACCGGCCCTTATGGGTGGAACATGTAACATGTTCCCGAAGGTGAACTTCTTCAACCTATTCACAGTCAGAGCCATTTTTGCATTTTTTTTCACACATTTAAAAAATAATTTTATGCCTGAAGATAAACATTATATATTTTCTGAAATCAGACACCCTAGTGCAGGGATATGGAACCTATGGCTTTCCAGCTGTTGTAGAACTACATTTCCCATCATGCTTCTGGGAGTAATTGTATCCATCAGCCTTGCAATGCCTCATGGGAAATGTAGTTCTACAACAGCTGTAGAGCCGCAGGTTCCCTACCCCTGCCCTAGAGAATAAAATAGTGGTAGTTCCAATTTTTTATGTCACAGGATATTACCACAAAATTTCAGTAAAAAAGGGGGGCACAAAAAAATGCAATAAATTGCCACATTTTTTGGTAAAATGTAAAAGCTGAGGTTGCACCAAGGCAATAGATACCCAACGTGTCAAACCTTAAACATATGAGCACCCTATATTTTCCATAGACTATCTTTAAAAGCCCCCCTTAGGTCATCAGTTTAGCTTTGTGGAGGTGGTCTGGTGCTAGAATTATCGCTCTCATTCCAGCATGCGCAGCAATATGTAATATGTGTATTGAAATTGACATTTTCAGGTGTAGGCACTCTGCCACGTGCGTTTACATTTGTACGTGCGTATATGTGGGGGGGCCCTCAATTTTTTTGGGGGGTTGGGATTTTATGTGCTTGGGTGTAACTTTACAATTAGCATGTCTTTTTTTATTTATTTAACTCTTTTTTTCATGACATAGCAGACAAAAAGTCCCCTAAGTGATTATATTTTTTGGAGACAGGTTCTCGTTAATGAGACATGCATGGTCTAAAAGACCGTGCATGTCTTCCCTATGCTCCACTGAATGTAATGCAATGCACATCCCACTGCATTACATTCTTTCCCAGCCTTGATGGCTGGGGAAACTGTGAACGGGGACCAGGAAGTGATGTCACACATCACTTCTGGGTCAACAACTAGAAGGGGAGGAAATCGGATGCATGTTCACTCTCTTCCTTCCCCTCTAACCGGCAGCACCTGCCATTACAGTCCCGGGCCCGCAGATGGGCAATCGTAGCCCAGGATACATAGCAGGGGGAGGGGGCACGTGCACAGTGTGGAGAGAATTTGGGCGGCACCCCAGGAGCCAGCACAAAATTTCTGGTTGCCATGGCGACCTGGCGCCTGGGGATTGTCAAGCCCTGCCATTAGGCCTCATTCACCCCTGCATTTAGGGCCAGCTATGATTTCCTATTGGAAACTTAGCAGGGTTTCCAACAGCTGTGGCCAGAAAGCCTCATACAAATCAATGAGAGGCTGATAAAGTCCATTGCCATTCAGTTTGCATGTAATCGAACGTACAGTGATTGCCTGTGGATGATCAGCCCTGGACAGAAACAACTTGCGTCCAGGACCACTCATCCACAGGTAAGCGCTGTATGTCCAAAACATGTAAACTGACATGAATTCCTGTGGGCTCTATCAGCCTCTCATTGCTTTGTATGTGGCTTCCCATCCACAACAGTTTCCAGAAAACAGCTAAGTCTCCCGTTGGAAATCTAAGTCACCCCCACAAAAGGGTGTGAATGAGGCCTGAACTCCTGGTTGGGAAGGGTTCCTTCTCATGCACACCAAAGGAAAATGGATTGGAAACATTTAGAGGTAAAATAGAAAACCCCTTTAATGATGCTTTGTGCATTTTGTGGTTATGATGTGATCAAGAGCACATTGTAAAGATGAACAGTGATTTCTAGCCTGATGCTTGACCATAAGGCCCCTTTCACACGGCCGTTCCGCGTGCAGGGTCCGTTTTTGCTCAGCGGGGATCGACCTGCTGATCCCCGCTGAGCCGATGGATGACATATCTGTCTTCACTCACTGTGCGCTGACGGATCTGTCAGAGCGCCGCTCTCCTCTATGGGGAATCGGATTACAACGGACCGTCAGACTTTACAGAGCGGATTGAAGAGCGGCAGGTGTCAGTGGACATGTCACCGCTGACATCTGTCGCTCCATAGAGGAGAATGGGGCATCCGTTCAGGTCTGCCTGAAAAACGGACAGGCGGACCTGAACGGAACGCTCGTGTGAAAGGGGCCTTAGGGGTTATTTTGACTAAAAAGAGGTTCACCCAGAAAATTACATTTAGGTGTTGATTTACTATAACTGGAGAGTGCAAAATCTGGTGCAGCTGTGCATGGTAGCCAATCAGCTTCTAACTTCAGCTTGTTCAATTAAAGGGTAACTCCACTTTCATGGGAAAAAATAGCATATAAAATTGCGACACAAGTCATATTGTAATTGAATGTTATTAAAAATTACCTTTCCTTTTCAATCTGCAGCAGCTGTAATTTTCTGTAAATGCCATGCAATATGGCTACCCGGAAGTGTTCTGTACACAGAACGCCCCCCAGAAACATCATTTCCTGCTTGTGTGATTGGCTCACAGATTATCCCAGAAGTCTGCTCTAAGATACAAGTCAGATTTTTGGCATCCCTTGCAACAAAAAATTTCATTTTTGGTAAGAACTCTCAATAGGCAATCAAATCTAAAGGGCTGCTGACTCTGCAGTTTTTCTCATTAGAACTCTGCAGCTGGTTGATAATTATGAAACCACTCCTATTAGACTCACTTAACACAGGGGCACAGAGGAACAAACAGTAATTTCTAAAGAATAACAAAAGGTAGGAATCTGCAGCAAAGTTTGTTAAAATCCTTGCAATGTTTTTTTTTTCTCAACTAAGGGCCGGTTCACACTGGAGCGGCGCGGAGCGGCGATCTCAAGGCGGCTTGCCAGGAGACTTCTATCATAGAAGTCAATGCAAGCCGCCTGAGATCGCCCTGAAAATAGTGCAGGGACCATTTTTCTAAGGCAGATCGAAGCGATTCGCTCCTATTAGAACGGTCCCATTTGCACTGCATTGAGGCGAATTGTCAGGCGACTCAAGTCGCCTGACAATTCGCCTAGATGTGAACGGGCCGCAAAGTCGCGCCGCATCGCACCGCTCCAGTGTGAACCGGCCCTAAAGTAGAGTTTTGCTTTAAGTGTTGACAAAAACAACTGGAAGGTTTCTATGCACAGCTGCACCAGATTTTGCACACTCCAGTTTTAGTAAATCAACCCCTAAATGTCATTTACTGGGTGAACCTCTTTTTAGTACCACTGACAAGCTGTTAAAACTTGCTATATTATGAAAAGCGTCTTCTGTTCATTTGTAGCCAATTGCAGGGAGCCATGCTAATCACTTTGATAATGCAAGTACTGTATTTATCTTGGGCATAGCGCAGGTGCCTGGTGCAGACATGAGCAGGAGGAATCAGCTTTTCTTGGTACGGGATGACAGAGACACAGCAAGACTTGTTGAACATGACACTCTCCATTTCCTCAGATGAACCTTTATTTAAAAAAAAATTAAATAAAAGCTTCTTGGAAATACATGACACGGTTCTGATGAGCTGCCCTTACTGAACCGCATGTCCTAATTTAACAGTACGTATCGTATCAGCATCTGCACATTTTTTATTATTAATATTATTGTTGGACTAGAAAGAAGCAAATATTGGAGTACACAAACATAGTAATGGCAGTAAAAAGTTGGGATCAAAAGCTGAAGCTTGTTTTGTATCTATGGGCCCATTTACACCACATGTGCTGGTGTGTGTTTTAACCTGCACTGTGCTGCAATGTGTTATTAACCACTTCAGCCCCGGAAGGATTTCCCACGTTAGAATCTGAGCACTTTTTGCGATTCGGCACAGCGTCGCTTTAACTGACAATTGCGCAATCATGCGACGTTGTACCCAAACAAAATTTGCATCCTTTTTTTCCCCACAAATAGAGCTTTCTTTTGGTGGTATTTGATCACCTATGCGTCATTTCTGATCGCCGCTATAAACAAAGAAAGAGCGATGATTTTGAAAAAAGTAAATATTTCTTACTTTTTGCTAAAATACAAATCCAAAAAAAAAATATATATAAAAAATTTTTTTCTTTCATTTTGGCCGATTTATATTCTTCCTCATATTTTTGGTAAAAAAAATCGCAATCGGCGTTTATTGATTGGTTTGCGCAAAAGTTGCTGCATTTACGGATGATGAGAATTAATTTCTGGGGTTTTTATTTTTTCATTTTTTACTAGTAATGGCGGCGATCTGCGATTTTTAGTGGTACTGCGATATTGGGGTGGACAAGTCGGACCATTTTGACACTTTTTTGGGACCATTGACATTTATACAGCGATCAGTGCTATAAAAATGCACTGATTACTGTGTAAATGCCATTGGCAGTGAAGGGGTTAACCTGCAGGGGGAGATCTAGGGGTTAACTGTGTTCCCTCACTGTGTTCTAAATTTGAGGGGGCTGGGCTGTCAGGGGCATAAGAGATCTAACTGATCCCAGTGACAGGGATCAGTAGATCTCTTATGTCCCCACTGTCAGAATGGGGAACCACCGATGTTCCCCGTTCCCCGTTCTTTGGCTCTGGCAGCTCACCCCAGCTCGTCGGCGGACATCGGGTCCGCCCGAGCCGTGGGCACACTCCTTCGGCACTCACTCCCCCTAGCGGCCACTGTAAATTGCCGTTTATTTACGGGGATTTGTGGTACATGTCCACACTGCCACAGTAAATATATTGTGCACGTGGTGGAAGTGGTTAAAGCGGTAGTAAACTCAGTTTTTTCACTTGTACCTACAGGAAAGCCTATAACGTACCTGTAGGTACAGTGAATATCTCCTAAACTTGCACTGTTTAGGAGACATTCACATTGCATTCAGCCAGTGATGTCACGGACTCATGCGCTCTGAAGGTCCGGCATACCGTGCTGGACCTTCAGAGTTTGTTCCGTAAACCAGTGGTTGTCAACTCCGGTCCTCGGGACCCACTAACAGGCCAGGTTTGCAGGATAACTGAAATACATCACAAGTGATATCATTTGCTGCTCAGTGATTGCAGCATTCTAGTCTGCATCTGCCCAAGGTAATACTTAAAATCTGGCCTGTTAGTGGGTCCTGAGGACAGGAGTTGAGAACCACTGCCGTAAACGAAGGCTCCCGCCTTCAGTGACGGCATCGCAGCCCTGGCTACTCATATAGCCAGGGGCCGTGAACCCGGAAGGAAGGCCAGGTGTTGTTTTATGATTCACCTGTCCAATGTACCAGTTACATATTTGATCTTGATCATCGCAACTACATTATTGTAGATTTTTGCACCCTTTCCTTTCCCTGAAGAAGGAATATAAATATAAATACGAAATGTGTTGCAATTGCTAGGTGGCCACCTTCAGGGACTGGCCTCTGACTCTCCACGGGCCACTCTTGGTGCTCCAGCATATTCAAGGTTTAGGGTGCTTGCTTTGTAACATTTGTAAATATGTCATCAAGTTCATATGTTGTCAATGTTCACTGACCCAGTGGTCATATTTTAAGATTTTTTACCAATAAAAATTAGATATTTTTATATACATGATACTCTTCTACTCAATGTCTATTCTGCCTCCCAAAAATTCCTAGGGGCATATTCGTTTTTTAGTTGTTATTTCCGGGTTGTTGGCAGAATCTTTATCATATACCAGTATTCCAGCTGCCTTCTCCCTTCCCTTTATTAATGCATTCACCGGCTCATGCACCCTGAAGGTCCGGCATACCGTGCTGGACCTTCAGAGCTTGGCCGTAAATGAAGGCTTTATGCGCAGTAGTGACATCATCGCAGCCCAGGCCACTCATGTAGCTGGAGGCTGCGAACGCAGGAGGAAGACCAAGTGAAGATGGAAGGCCCTGGAGGGCTTTTTTTAAGGTAAGTTTCCCATACTAGCACATTATGACACTGCTTTGCAAGGGATTTTTTTTTAAAGATGCAGTTTACTACCACATTAGCATTTACTGCAGTGATTTTTATTATTATTTTTAAACTTCTCATGTTATTGTTATGCACTGTGGTGCTGCAACTGAACTGAAGCAATAGATCTTACAGCAAATAGCACTGGTATGAAAGGACCCATAAAAATGTGGTGGTGATAAGTAAGGTAGTTGCTAGTGGTCCTGCATGGATCGGTAGGTTCATTGATATCAGTTCCATCTGGCCTTAGGCCTAGTATGCATATGCATGACAAGAAAATCAGATGAAAAATACAGATTTGGAAGAGATCATACGATAAACTGATAGTACACAGCTTTTGAGAGCCAATCACAACAGTTCACATGTAAATTATCTGATGGGATAAGCATGAACATTTTTCTCATACGATACCAGATCATACAATTTTTGTTTAATCAGTACAGTAGTATACGCCTGTAAAAGAAAATCGGAAGACCAAGACCGCACATGCTCAGGAACGAAAGAATACATTACATATATATCGTCTGATAGTCTCAATGTGTGTATGAGACTTAAGAGTTGGTGCTAGGCTCTATTACTGTAGAAGTGACATTCGATTGTTGAATTCTTTGGAATATGAATGGCTGTTATACTACAAAATATTTTGGCTTTGTATTAACTAAACTTTTTTTTTTTAAATTTCATCAGACATTTTGTTTTGTTTTTTAAGAGGATAAAACATAAAACAAATTTAAATGATACATAACAGTACTTTAGAATTTTTTTTTTAATTTTTTACATAACTGATCTCCTTTATTGATACCCCACGCCTACACTATGAGCTGGTAGAGAAAGATATGTTTTATTGTCACTGTAAGTTACCAAATTTTGTGAAGACAAAACAGGTAAGATCAGAATTAGAACCTTTAGGGCTCCAGAGCAAGAAACCTTGAAGAGCCCCCTGTCCCCCGACTGGGGCCCTCCCCACTAATCCGGGGGCCCTTTACTCCCATTGTGGGACCCCTTATTACGGGCCACTTTCCTGCCGTCTTGGGGTCCCTCTACAGTGGCGGAACGCCAAAGCCCAGTCACAAATGCGACCTTTGCGACCCTGGTAGTTCCGCCACTGGTGTCAGTAGTTTTTTTTATTTTTGTTTTATTTTTTTACCATTTTATTGTATTTTATTTATTTTTTACACATTTTTAGGACTCCCATTGGGGGGCTTTGTTGAAACGTCAGGAGTCTAAACAGACCCCTGATGTCTCACTTTTGAGACAGAGAAAAGGACTAAAGACTGATTCATCCCCTGCGCCCCTCCTACATAGGTGTACAGGGGGGCCACAGGGGCCCCCTGGAGCATGGGGCTGGGTTGCAATTGGGACCCCTGTATTTACGCCCCTGGGTAAGATGACATCTTTTGCCCAATTTTTCAGTTAAAATATTTTGTTGTTTCAGACAAAATGACAGTATATTCTAGGAAACCAAATATTTAAGATTTACTGCTTGATCTGTTGAACTTTCTTCCCCACATTTTCCCCACTGAATCCATTTGATACCAGATATACAAGAAGGGCTCAGGTCTCGAGAGATCCATTTAATAAAAGAAATGTGCACACAGAAGTCTGACAGCCTACTTCAGCCAGATCCTAATGGGTTTTAAAATAGCATACAGTTTTGTGCAGATTTTCCATTTTACTGAAGTGGATGTGGATCTAAAGTATTTCTAGCAAAGGTGAAGTCCTGTGTTAGTTATCCAATCTCTATGTGATTGTAACATGGTTGGGCTTTGATTCAAATTATTCATTGATTGCAATTTAAGCTGATGTAACTGCTTGTCATTACAACTGTAATGTTGCATGGAAGATTTATCACATCTTTCATTTTCCAGGGAACTTCAGAGAGAATTGCTTTTTAAATAGTAATTTTTGGGAAAAAAGGACTAATTTTTACAATATTATTGCAATAATGTACATTGTGAAACTCTCATATAAAACGAATCTTCTGCCTTAATGGGTTAGTTCACCTTTTCAAAAAAAATTAAAAACTAACACTGCATGCCCTCCCCATTTCCTTTGTAGTTCTCTCCATGGGTGATGAACTGTCAGGTCCCACACTGCCGCTGTAACGGTCTAGGGTCTCCCTCCTCTTTCTGCATCGATTCCAGGACGGATCAAAGCGATGATTTGTTCCAGCACTGACCAATCAGAATTTCTCTGATCTGCCCTGGAAGTGCTGTGGAAAGAAGAGGGAGAAGAGTGTTAATTTCAAATCCTCACACTGCTAAGCCTGCTGTGTTGGCACTGACCGCTCATCACCCATGGAGATAGGTACCCGCACCCCCGGCAACCCCCCCCCTCCCCCGTGTGGCGGTTGGTTGGGTTTGCACACAACCACCCACCCCTCAGGCAGTGCTTTGTCCCCTGCGTCTCCTCCAGCGGCCTCTATGTCTCCTCCCTCCTCATTGTGGTCCAATAGTATCGCTTGCTGTTTTGTCCAATCGGGAAACGGGTTCCTGATTGGACAAAATACGGGGAGGAGATTCAGTGTGATAATAGCGAATATTCATTTGCTATTGTCACACAACTGGGTGGGCTTGGAGTGCAGTGCTCTGCGCCTCGAACCCACACTTTTTTGAAACCTATTAGAGCCTCTGGTTCTAATCACATGCTTAAAAAAAAACATCCCCCATTGGAATCCATACGTCCGGTGCCCTGAATGTAGATTGGGGGCTAGACGCTTGGATAGGGGGGCATCGCCCCTGCGCCCCTAATGTGCCCCTGGTGTACGGTGTTAGTTCACCTTCAACAACACCGTGGTAGTACCACATACTGATTGCCGACAGCCGCAAAGGCTGTCGGAACTTGTAGTTTTCCAATTTACAGAACACTGCGAATGGATGATGTGGCCAGGCCAGCAGAGCTCCGCACAGCCGCGTTTTCTTCCGATCGTGGCAGCGAGCTGGGGGAGAGTACATACCAATAGAAACATCGAAGAAGAAAAAATCCTGATGTATAAACATATTAGTAGTTACACACAGCCATCATTTTTATTGATGAAGATGAATCAGAATAGAGATCCAGCAAGTTGAAAGATGAAAAGTTACACAGCACAGATTCAGAAATGCAGACATAAGTACCCCATATGGAAATCTTTCTGCAGTAGATTGTATATAGCTCCGAATAAAGCAAATTGAGAGGACTTTCTCATTTTAATACCATTGCAGTGATACATGATAGCATTAGCAGTTCTCTGATTTGTTTATCTTGTCTTGAATTGCTCTTTAACTTGTATTGGGTCATAAATAATGTTTCTTTCATTGTCCTCAGTTGAATAGAGTACATTTCTGAGCAGCTTAACTCAGCATTTCTGTATAATGCATATTTATTGACATATTTGCTGTAGTGGGAATATTCTGTCTAGCTGGATCACATTATACAGCAATTAATACAAGGATGTAACAATAGGTTTCCATTGTAGTCAATTTTTATTTTTCCAGCAGATATCCTAAATCTATAGTGTGTCAGAGAAACACTTAAAAATATACAGTAAGTTTTGTATGAGCTATAATAGGTGTGACCCGTGTGGGGAAATGGCTGAGCTGGGAGCCCTTATAAAGTTAAAGATTGTATTGAGGCTTGTGGCTCTCTAGCTGTTTTCAAACATGTTCTAAAATGCACTGTCACTGGATACTTACTGGAGGTTGCAGCTAAATGGGAATGCAACATAATAAAGTGTATGATAACCCTAACACTTCTCTTATTTGTTTTTTTCTGTTAAAGGAGAACTTTAATCATTTTTTCATGCTTCCAACTATTAAATCTTCTGCCCATTTTTTTTTTCTGCCAGTAAATACCTTATACAGCCCACTTCCTGTTTCTTGGCTGGAAAAATGCCTCAGCGTTTTGACATCATACACAACTCTCTCTCTCGCTCTCGTGAGACTTTGCCAAGAAGGGAGGGGGAATGAGTCATAAGAGGGCCAATGAGATGTAGGGCTGGAGGTGTGTGTCTGGGTAAATCCAGTCAACAGCTTCAGCTGCCCACAATTAAAATGGCTGCAGCCAGACTCAGTGGAGGGAGATTTCTGCAGCATATTTGGCAAGTACAGAATCACAGTATACATAAAATAATATGCAAAGTGGTTGGAGGGAAGCTGCAGAATGGCAAAGATGTTTTTATTATAAATTATGTGAGCAAACTGCAGTTCCTCTTTAACCACTTCAGCCCCGGAAGGATTTACCCCCTTCCTGACCAGAGCTCTTTTTGTGTTTCTGCACTGTGTTGATTTAACTGACAATTGCGCGGTCTTGCGACGTTGTACCCAAACAAAATTTGCCTCTTTTTTTCCCCCCCACAAATAGAGCTTTCTTTTGGTGGTATTTGATCGCCTCTGCGTCATTTCTGATCACCGCTATAAACAAAAAAAAGCGTCAATTTTGAAAAAAAAAACAGCTTTTCTTACTTTTTGCTAAAATACAAATCCAATAGAGGTTGGTCCACAATTCCTCCTTAGGTGTGCAGAGAACAAACCGGAATGAATGGTTGTATGAATGGATGGATGAATGAGGTATGAATGCTATATATATACATACTGAATATAGTTCTTGGAACTGGAGCTGAGTAGTATGGAAGGGAGCTTGCTTTGTTTTGTTTTGTTTATTGTTTTGGTTGTATTGTATCTTATTTTATTTTATTTACTTATTTTACGAGTGAGTACATATGATGTGTCAGGCCTGGCAGATGTGATACCCACTTTAATAGTAGACCTTAAGGGCTCTGCGTAGCCTATTATTATATTATGCCATGAATGTTAATGGCACTTGTATACACAGTACTATGCAAATGGTTAATGTTTTGTGTAAGTATTGAAAAAATGCAAAAATAAACACCTTTAAAAAAAAAATACAAATCCAAAAAAAAAATATAAAAAAAACTTTTTTTTCATCGGTTTTTGCCGATTTATATTCTTCCTCATATTTTTGGTTAAAAAATCACAATCGGCGTTTATTGATTGGTTTGCGCAAAAGTGGCCGCGTTTACAGATGATGAGAATTAATTTCTGGGGTTTTTATTTATTTATTTTTTACTAGTAATGGCGGCGATCTGCAATTTTTACTGGTACTGTGATATTGGGGCGGACATGTCGGACCATTTTGACACTTTTTTGGGACCAATGACATTTATACAGCGATCAGAAATTTAAATGTCCAATGATTACTGTATAAATGTCATTGGCAGTGAAGGGGTTAACCTGCAGGATGTAGTGAAGGGGTTAACTGTGTCCCCTCGGTGTGTTCTAACTGTGGGGGGGGGGGGGCTGGGCTACCTTGGGCATAAGAGATCTAACTGATCCCAGTGACAGGGATCAGTAGATCTCCTGGGTGTGCCCTGGCATACCCCCTGCGCATGCCTATGCCTACATCATTGTTTACATTAGATTTCTGGCATGTCGGATAAGAAAGGCTGCTTGTGTTCAGCTCCTCTATAATGGTTCCACTAGTTTGCAGGGAATAGACATAACACTGGAAAATGATCCTGCGTTCCTCAGAGGTTTAGTTAAGTGCCATACACCTGAGAAGTGGGGTGGTATATCCCTTTGGGATGTACTCTGAGAATCAAAAATAGGAAGCAGGCCTTCCTGATAGCTGTTACAAAGGAACTGTTAGCAAGCTGCTGTGAGTTTATCTAATGATTTATACCCAAGAACTGTGACATGTTAAAGTGGTTGTAAACCTCAGACATGAAATATGAACAGAGCATATTCCTATAATGTGTACTTGTCTCAATTAAGAACACTAAGGGCAGGAACGGCGGGCTACTGGCGATGATGGCACAACACGACCAACCGCTGACTGTGATTTCTCACCTGGTCTCCCCTACGGGGGAATCGGTGACATCTCCCCCAGATATCCTTGACATGTTTCAACGCTACTACTCCTCACTGTACACGTCAATCCTGCCACAGGACTTTCCACCTTGTGACTTGGCTCAATGGCTTGACCCGCTGGCCTTGGGCTGGCTTACAGACTCGGACAGAAGGTCTTTAGTGAGACCCATTACCCCCGAGGAGGTTCTGGAATCTATCCGCTCCTTTCCCGCGGGTAGGTCTCCGGGCCCAGATGGACTTCCCGTGGAGTTCTATAGGCTCCACGGGGCCCTGTTGGCCCCCAGGCTAGCCCAGTTATACACTGACTGTTTAAAGACTGGAGCACTGCCGACCTCTGAGTCATGCACATATAGTTTTGATATACAAGCCAGACAAGGACCCCACGTCCTGCTCTTCATACAGGCCTATTGCCCTTTTAAATACGGATTTCAAGATCCTTACCAAACTATTGACTAAAAGATTACAACCCCTGTTGGTGAGGGTGATTGACCCAGACCAAACAGGTTTTATGCCTAACAGGGCGACAGACGTTAACCTGCGACGCCTTTTCACCAACATTCATGCACAACATCTCAACGGTGGAACCAGGGTGGTGGCCTCCCTGGACATAGAGAAGGCCTTCGACACAGTCGAGTGGCCTTTTCTGTGGGAGGTCCTACGCCGCATGGGATTCCCGCTTGTCTTTATAGACTGGCTGAAGATCCTTTACAAGAATCCAACATCTGCCATAAAGCTGGGGGGAGGCCTGTCGGGATCCTTTTCGCTGTCTAGAGGTACTAGGCAGGGCTGCCCTCTGTCTCCGGCACTTTTCGCTATTGCCATGGAACCAGTAGCGGAGGCGCTGCGCACCTCCCCGCACATTCGTGGGCTGCGTGTCGGGGTGCTGGAGGAGAGGGTGGCACTATATGCCGATGACCTCCTTCTATTCCTTAATGATGCGGATGGATCTCTTCGGGGAGCTCTCCAGCTATTGAACTCGTTTGCCACGGTCACGGGACTCGGGGTTAATTGGGCTAAGTCCCTTCTCTTCCCTATTGACGCTGACGCCCGCTCCACTGCCCCTCCGGACATTCCCCTTAGGTGGGTGGAAAATTTTAGAAAATTTGGGTGATAATCTCTAGGCAGATTTCTGACTACTTGCCCCTCAACCTACTGCCCATTGTGCAGGAGGTACGACTCAGGTTGAAGGCATGGGAATCCCTACCCCTGTCATTAATGGGACGGATAAGTCATCACGATAGGCAGGGTAATTACTGTCCCCATCCCTAAGGGTACGGAAGTTGGACTCAGCATGGAGGACGTGTTACCCGTCATCCAACTCCCCGTTCATCAGTCTTTAGACGGATCTCTAATAGTGGGTTTAAAAGATTTTAAAAGGTGGGTGGATTCCCCTTACAGGCCTCCCCGTCACCTCGCCCGCAGTCGCAGTTATCCCTTCTCTTCCCTGAATCGGGTTAATTGGGGCTCAGGGCACTGGCACCGTTTGCTCAAGTTATCGACCTCTCGAGGGGCTTCTCTAGGTAGGCGTAGTAATTCCTTATCTTCCTCCAGTAGCCGTATATCACGGTGGGAGAGGAGGTCGTGGGGCTGTGCGTCGGGTGCTTACACGCCCCTCCACGCGTCGCGGAGGCGATGACCA
>BLSH010368059.1:192922-217951 GCA_018402905.1 Glandirana rugosa | reverse complement strand
TGACCATACAGTATATACTGTACCAATGCTAGGCATTATGGCATTTTATGCATTTGCTATCCACCGTGCATGCTGATCAATGTTCATTGCCTGTGATAATTAATAGATGCATTCCTATATTTCAGAATTGGAGAGAGAGCTACTGAGAAGACCAAAAAAAGTTTGCATTGTGAAAGTGGTGGGAACAAGGAATTTGTGGAAGAATATTCTTGTTCTCTGTGTGAATTCGTAAGTATCTCAAGGCATTTCATTGGTAGATGATGGCTAACATACTCATATGTCTTCTGCATGGTTCTAGTGAGAAATGTTTCGAGTCCAGCATGTCTTATTCCAATCTTATTCCAATTTTCATAAGCCCTGCTTAGTGGCAATTTTCCCTCTTTTGGAAGAAGTTTGATAACCCAGTTACAAAGAGGGATTTACACTTGAGTTTTCACAAATCTAAACATATCAGGCATTCTTTAAGTGAAACATTGGGGGATATATCCTAAAACTGGAGAGTGCAAAATCTGATGCAGCTCTGCAAAGGAACCAATCAGCTTCCAGATTTTATTGTCAAAGCTTGATTGAACAAGCTGAGATTAGAAGCTGATTGGCTACCATGCACAGCTGCACCAGGTTCTGAGTGTTCCAATTGTAGTAACCCCCCCTCCATTGTGTACTTGATATTTGATTCTGTTCTCCCAAGGTTGTATATGAATTTTACAGTTCAGCTAAAGAGGGTTCAGTTTAGGAGCCTCTGTAAAAAAAAAAAAAAAAAAGTAGACTTTAATAATAAGCCATAAAAATGGTGTGCATTATGTAGACCCAAACCGGTTAGAAGGTTAACCTCCCTGGCGGTATTCCCGAGTGTGGCTCGGGGTGGAATTTCAGTACTATCAGTGGTAACCCCGAGGCACACTCGGGATCACATCGCTGGATCCAAGGCAGCGTTACTCACCTTGTCCCCTGGATCCAGCAATGTCCCCCGCCGCGTCTGCGGGCTGTGTCCTCCGCCCAATGCCTCTGTGTGCCGGGCTCCGTTCCCTGCGAGCGTCGCAAGGGGGGCGGAGACGGGCGGCAAATTCAAAAAGTGAAACACACAGCAAACCTACAGTACACTGTAATCTGTAAGATTACATTACTGTATGAAATCATTTCACATCCCTTTTGTCCCTAGTGGTTTGCCCAGTGCCCTGCATGCACTTTTATATCATATATGTCATTCTTTCTGCCTGGAAACTTGAGAATGTCCATGGCAACCAAAAATCATCCCTTTACGTCAAAAGTGGTTTTTGATCAGCTAGAAAACAGCAATAGTAAATAAGAATCACTTGCAGAATTGAGTGATACTGATTTTTGGGGAAATTTATCATCAGACACTGAAAGTGACGACAGCAACAATTCTGCAACTGAGCAAATTTCAGTGTTTTTGGTTTGATTACATTATTGAATACATTTTATTACTATTACGTTATTATTTTTGATAATTATTTTTAGTTATTTATTATATTATAATTTAGGATTTCATGTTTCAAACTTGATCATACCCGGGATGTCTACTAGACTCTTGTTTGGACAGATTTAAGTGAGTTATTCCTAAGAATTACAGGCCTACAATATAAAACGCCAAATTTCCATGCAAAATAATCGTACCGCTTTCAGCACCAAAAATCTGAAATAATCATACCGCCAGGGAGGTTAAAGACACAAAGGCTGATGCTAAATTGCTGCAATGATATATCTCCAGTCATCTCTGGAGGATCCTTTTCTGAGAAGGGGGAGGGTGTGGATGAAGCTTTAATGCCAAGTGGCAGCTATTAATGCTGAGTCATAGTTGTAGAAGACCTTCTTGCTGGGGCAATAGACAGCAGTTAAGACATTGGTATGTGTTTCTTACTTATTCTGTCCTGTGCTGCACTGCAATATGTTTTTAACACATGCTGCAGTGTGGCAATCCTTTTTTCTCCTATCGTTCACTGACAGACGCAGCTCTCCATTACGTGTGGGGTTTATGCTGGTCCCACTAGGAGTTAACTAGGCAGGGAAAAGAAACAGCTGGCCCCTCCCATGGGGCCGTCCTCTCTTCCCACATAAACCCCCTCCATAGAATAGCTCATCAGTCTAAATGCCTAGTTTGCAAGGAGTTGACCTGGCTCCCCTTTAGGGGAATTGCGGTCCTGTTTGTGACCATTCTTTTTATTTTATTTTATTTTCTTGTCTTCTATCAAGATGATCTGCTATCAAGAAGCCGGTCGGGGCATGGAGAGTCCAGGGGCTCTGTACTTTCCCCGATCTGGCCGACTGATGCGAGCCAGTCCCGCAGTATGGGGACCCGCTGCATAGTGCCCGTTCCGTGCAGGTGGCCTGGGGTGATCCCCGCCTACGCCCAGCCCGGATACGATTCGGTAGGGCGAATTCTGGCCTGCAGCGTGCCATCCAGGCAGGGGCGGAAAGTCTGCGACTGGGTGGCTACCCATGGCGCTCGCAGAGTGGTGAGTGAGAGTTCCGCCCTTCTCCCCTTTTCAGGGGTGGAAGGGGGACCGTCGAAGAAAAAAAAAATGCTTCTTTTTTTGTCTGGGTAGCCGCCGGCAGGGGCGCGTGGAGCTCCTGCCCACCCCCTTCACACCCCCCCTACCCCTGCACCGCACCCCGTCCGCCTGCGCCGTCATTTTCATTTTCGCCGCCATGCGGCGATCGGACGCCATTTTGCGGCGGACCGCCGCTATTTTTCCGTGGCCGCAGACATATCTGGCCTATGGGGCTTTCCCTCTTTTGCTCAGAGCGGCCGTTTGTGGTACTGCAAGTCTCTGTACAGGGGCTTTCGGTCTCTAGTGTCTAATGGCGGCCATTTTGACCACATGTCTCTGCAAAAAACGTGTGTACAGCGTTTTCCCTTCTCTGTGGAGAAGTGGTGATCGGACGGCACGGCTCTTCTGACGGTCATCTGGGGTTACTAGCAGCACAAAAACAAGTAACAGCTGGGCTCCCCTGTGGGTGCTGGTGGGGGCGGGTGCAGTCCTCCTGGGTTCCCTGGTGTACTGTGGGGTGGTGGTGTGCAGCAGTGTGGGGGTGCCTCATCCTCTTTAGTACCATGGTGTGTCACTGAGAGGGGTCTGGGGGCAAAAAGCAATGGCAGATTACACTGCTGAACCTGCTGAGGAGGCATCAGCGGCGGCGCAATCTGTGCAAGGGGCTTTTTTGGACCAGCTACGGGCGGTCTTTAGTGAATTTCTCCCCCAACAGGCCTCCAAGAAGCACCCCCTTCCCCCCCCTTATTCATCGGGGGAGGATTTGGATTCGGAAGTGGCCTCTGGGGTCTCAGGGACCCCAGTGGACCTATCTGATGGGGAACTGGGCCCATCGGATGGTGAAGAGGATCAAGGGGCGGCGGCTGCGTGCGAAAAAGCGTTGGTCGCTGCCATTATCACTAGCATTCGCACTACGCTGCGATTGAGCCAGGATGGTGAATCGCAGACTTCTGCGTATGTGTGTGGGTCCTCTAGGCCCCCTAGGGCCCCCAAGGCTTACCCCTACAATCAATTCTTTGATTCTTTTCTTTACCGTGAATGGCAACGTCCGCAGCTTTCCATTTCGCTGTCAAAACGTTTCGCTGCTCGCTATGTGGTGGACCCATCGATAGCCCGCCTTAGTAATGCGACAACTATTCCTCTGGAAGGGTCTCCTTCTTTCAAGGACCCCGGTGATAGAAAAACAGAGGCGCTTTTAAAATCGCTTTTCCTGGTGGCAGGTTCTGCTGTGCGGCCAGCCCTGGCGTCCGCCATGGCGGCTCAACATCTGTCTGAGCGTATGGTGGAGCTCAAGTCCGATCTGGAATGCGGCCGCCTGATGGATGCTCTGCAGAGGGCTGAGTTTTTGCTCCAAGGGTTCAAGTACCTTTGTGATGCGGCCATTGATTTACTGCCGATGTTATCCAGGATAGCGATCTTTGCCATTATCCTCAGAAGGATACTCTGGTTGCGTTCTTGGTCTGGCGACCATGCTTCCAAAAAATGTCTTGCTGACCTCCCTTTTCAGGGTGGACGTCTATTTGGTCCACGTTTGGATGAGATCATAAAAGACTTTACGGGAGGTAAGAGTACCTTTCTTCTTGAGCCCCGGAGGCGCGAGTTTCGCCGTAGACAGGGCCCCCTCCCTCGGGTCAAAAAAGTTTTTTTCGCGCCCCAATCGCAACAGGTAAGGGGACCCATCCCGGTAAGGTCGCTGTAGGGGCCGGTAAGTGGCAGTGGCAGCACAAAACCAAAAAGGCGGAAAACAAGCCCTCCTCAGCCTGATGGGGTGCCGAAACCCGGGTGGGGGGATGTCTTCTGGGGTTCGCAGACCGGTGGCTGGCTCACATTCCCGATCGTTGGGTCCGGGAAGTGGTGTCCGCCGGGTACAGAATAGAGTTCAACACTCTACCCCCAGACAGGTTCTTCCCATCAAACTTAGGGCTCCCGCAGGATCACCGGGAGGCCCTTTTCGGGGCTGTTCAAGCTCTTTCAGACCAGGGAGTGATTGTGCCAGTGCCTCCAGCGGAGATGTTTTGAGGTTGCTACTCGAATCTGTTCGTGGTCCCCAAAAAAGGGGGGGGTTCGGCCAGTACCTAACGGACCTAAAGGCCCTGAACCGGTATGTCAGGGCGCGGAAGTTCCGGATGGAATCTATCCGCTCGGTCGTGGCAGCCCTCCATCAGGGGGAGTTTCTGGCGTCCCTGGACATCAGGGATGCGTACCTCCATGTACCCATTTGTCCACGGCATCAGCGCTTCCTGCGCTTTGCAGTGGGAGACCTCCATTTTCAATTCGTGGCACTCCCCTTCGGTCTGGCCTCAGCACCCCGAGTTTTCACAAAACTGCTAGCCCCTGTGTTGGCGTTGCTGCAACAGGGAGGCATTGCGGTGGTAGCCTACCTAGACGACCTGCTCCTGCGAGTGGAATCCGCCTCGGCTCTGGAGGAAAATGTGAGGATCACAATGACCTCGCTGCAGGATTTCGGCTGGTTACTCAACCTGCAGAAGTCGTTGGTGTCACCAACCACTCGCCTGGAGTACCTGGGTCTGATTTTGGACACAGTGCAGGCGAAGGTGTTCCTCCCCCCAGCCAAGCTGCTGTCTCTGCAGTCGGCAGTGCGAACCCTTCTGTCGCTCCGTCGGTCTTCATTACGATTCTGTATGCGGGTGCTGGGGCTCATGGTCTCGTCTTTCGAGGAGATACCATTTGCCCAGAGTCACACTTGTCTCCTTCAGCGAGCAATTCTGGCTCGGTGGGACAGGTCACCTCGGTCCTTGGACCTTCTGATTCGTCTGAGCTCACAGACCAGGGCGTCTCTGACCTGGTGGCTTTGGGACTCGGCTCTGACTCAGGGGAAGTCGTTTTTGCCCCTCCAGTGGGTGATCATCACCACGGATGCCAGTCTTTCGGGCTGGGGAGGGATCCTGGGACAGCTGTCTGCCCAGGGCCGTTGGTCGGCGCAGGAGGCTCGCCTCCCCATCAATGTACTGGAACTGAGAACAATCAGATTGTGCCTATCTCACTGGACAGTGAGATTGCAGGACCGTCCGGTCCGAATTCAGTCGGACAATGCCACAGCAGTGGCGTATGTGAACCATCAGGGCGGCACAAAAAGTCCAGCAGCGGCTGCGGAGGCAGCTCTGATACTGCGTTGGGCGGAAAGTCATGTTCCGGCAATCTCCGCCATTTACATTCCAGGTGTGGAGAACTGGCAGGTGGATTTTCTCAGTCTCCAGACGCTGGACCAGGGAGAGTGGTCCCTCCACCCGGAGGTGTTCAACCAGATTTGCCGCAGATGGGGGACGCCGGCGGTGGATCTCATGGCGTCTCGGTTCAATCACAAGGTGGAGACCTTTGTGTCCAGAACGAAGGATACGTTGGCAGTGGCCACAGACGCTCTGGTGGCCCCCTGGGGCCGTTACCGACTTCTGTATGCCTTCCCTCCGATAAAACTGTTACCGCGCCTGATCCGCAGGATAGTGGCGGAGGGAATACCAATAATCCTGGTGGCTCCGGATTGGCCTCGGCGCACTTGGTACGCCGATGTGGTGCAAATGGTGGCAGACGCCCCCTGGCGGCTCCCGCTGAGAGACGATCGTCTGTCTCAGGGGCCCATCTTGCACCCTGCTTTACCCTCACTGGCTTTGACGGCTTGGCTATTGAGTCCCAGGTGCTAAGAGACAGGGCAGTCGCTGAGTCAGTGATTCCTACATTGTTGAAGGCTCGCAAGTGTACTTCTCGCAAGATTTACCACCGCACCTGGAAGGCTTATATAGCTTGGTGCGAGGCGGAGGGTCATAACCCTCGCTCTTATGTGGTATCCAGGGTCCTAACTTTTTTGCAGCAGGGCCTGAACAAAAAACTGGCTTTGAGTACTCTTAAGGGCCAGATTCGGCTCTGGCAGTTCTTTTCCAGAGACCTTTGGCTTCGCACTCGTTGATTCGTTCCTTTGTTCAAGGTGTACGACATGTGGCGCCTCGGATGAAGGTTCCTTGGGATCTGAATTTGGTGCTTTCTGTACTTCAGAAACCGCCTTATGAGAAAATCAGGGAGATTTCCTTACAACTGCTCTCGCAGAATGTGGCTTTCTAGTAGCCTTCACCTCCGCCAGACGGGTGTCTGAATTAGCAGCACTCTCGTGCAAGTCTCCCTACTTAGTCCTGCATAAGGATAAGGCGGTCTTGCGACCCTCACCTTCCTTTCTTCCGAAAGTGGTTTCTTCCTTTCACATTAATGAAGATATTGTTCTTCCTTCATTGTGCCCTCGTCCATCGCAGCCAAAAGAAATTGAGTTGCATGCCTTGGACGTAGTGAGGGCCTTAAGGGTGTATTTGTCTGCTACAGCTTCTTTTCGAAAAGCAGATGCTCTGTTTGTGCTACCTGAGGGCCTGCGCAAAGGTTTGGCGGCCTCGTCGGCTACAATCTCTAGTTGGACCAGACAGACCGTGACCCATGCATATTCTGTTCGGGGCAAGGTTCCCCCTTTTCCGGTCACGGCTCATTCTACTTGGGCTGTTAGCACTTCCTGGGCTTTTAGACACCAGGCCTTGGTGTCACAGGTGTGCAAGGCGGCCACTTGGGCCTCGGTTCACACTTTCACTAAGTTTTATAAAGTTGATGTGTTAGCATCTTCGGATGCTGCTTTTGGCCGCAAAGTTTTGCAGGCGGCAGTGTAAGCGCGTCTGGCGCCTCCTTAGAGGTTCTGTTGGGTACTGTTGTTAGCATTTACCCACCCCTCTTTTTGACACAGCTTGGGGACATCCCCACACATAATGGAGAGCTGCGTCTGTCAGTGAACGATAGGAGAAAAAGGGATCTTATTAAAACTTACCGTAAAATCCTTTTCTCCGAGTTCACTGACAGACGCAGCACCCACCCCTCTGTGCTCTGTTCTTGTACGGCTTGTGTACGAACTGGTGAGCTATTCTATGGAGGGGGTTTATGTGGGAAGAGGGGACGGCCCCATGGGAGGGGCCAGCTGTTTCTTTTCCCTGCCTAGTTAACTCCTAGTGAGACCAGCATAAACCCCACAAGTAATGGAGAGCTGCGTCTGTCAGTGAACTCGGAGAAAAGGATTTTACGGTAAGTTTTAATAAAATCCCTTTTTTTTCCTTTCCTTCACTGTATGTTATTTACAGCGCATTTGTGTTAACGGAACTCATTGGACAGCAGGGAAATTGCCAATGGGCAACGTAGCCTTAGGTCTGTTGGTGTAAATGGACCCCTTAGCGTGTAAAATGCTGTATTACTACAGTACCTCTTCCATGTCCTCTTCCTTGGCTAAATGCTTTGTTATTACTACTGGGATGAGTTGCTGAAGAATGAGATGAAATCTAAAAAAACGTATTTCAATGTCTTAGTTGCAGAACCATTAAATTCTCATTTTACTTCTGGTATTGTTATTGTGAAACTAAATGCCATGTAAACAAGTTTCCAAGATATTTCTGTTATTTTGTTCATATCATGCTGAAAAATAGTATATAGTTAGTTATTCTTTTGCTGCATCATTTTTGTAGATAGATGTTCATATTAAGTCTCTAATCACTGTTGTTTTCCACCATGTGCAGGCTGACTGGATATGGGATACACCACTGTTTTGCCAAAAGTCTTATGGACCCTGAAGTCAACATGAACACAAGCATCATGCACAACTTCTATGCCAACTATTTCGCTATGGCAGGAATTACACTTGCGTCATGCCTGGCAATGTGCCCTGTTGTTGGATTTTTAGGAAGGAGAGGAGGATTGCTTCTATTCATGATTTTAACTGCCCTTGCATCTCTTCTTCAGCTAGGACTTCTGAATTGTAAGTTACAAGTTAATTGTCAGTTGCGCATGTATAGCCATGCCCAAAAGTTTTGAGAATGGCACAAATATTATTTTTCACAAAGTAAGCTGCTTTAGTTTTTATGATGGCAATTTGCATATGCTCCAGAATGTTATAAAGAGTGATCAGATGAATTTCAATTAATTGCAAAGTCCCTCTTTGCCATGGAAATGAACTTAATCCCAAAAAACATTAACACTGCATTTTAGCTCTGCCACAAAAGGACCAGCTGACATCATTTCAGTGATTCTCTCATTAATGCAGGTGTCAGTGTTGACGAGGACAAGGTTGGAAATTGCTCTGTAATGCTGATTGAGTTAGAATAACAGACTGGAATCTTTAAAAGGAGGGTGGTGTTTGAAATATTTGTTCTTCCTCTGTTAACCACGGTTACCTGCAAGGAAACACGTGTAGTCATCATTGCTTTGCACAAAAAGGGATTCACAGTCAAGGATGTTGCTGCTACTAAGATTGCACCTAAAACAACCACTTATCAGATCATCAAGAACTTCAAGGAGAGAGGTTCAATTGTTGTGAAGAAGGTTTCAGGGTGCCCAAGAAAGTCCAGCAAGCACCAGGACCGTCTCCCACAGTTGATTCAGCTGCGGGATCTGGGTCTTGCTCAGGAATGGCAGCAGGTAGGTGTGAGTATATCGGCACGCACAGTGAGGAGAAGACTTTTGGAGGATGGCCTGGTGTCAAGAAGTGCAGCAAAGAAGCCACTCCTCTCCAGGAAAAACATCAGAAACAGACTGATATTCTGCAAAAGGTACAGGGATTAGACAGCTGAGGACCGGGGTAAAGTCATTTCCTCTGATGAATCCCCTTTCAGATTGTTTGGGGCATCCGGAAAAATCCTTTTCCGGAGAAGAAAAGGTGAGCACTACCATCAGTCCTGTGTCATGCCAACAGTAAAGCATCCCGAGACCATTCATGTGTGGGATTGCTTCTCAGCCAAGGGAGTGGGCTCACTTACAATTTTCCCTAAGAACACAACCATGGATATAGAATGGAACAAAAAACATCCTCCGAGAGCAAGAACAATGCCTTTTTTCAGCATGATGAAGCACCTTGCCATAAAGCAAAGGTGATAACTAAGTGGCTTGGGGACCAAAACATTGAAATTTTGGGTCCATGTCCAGGAAATTCCCCAGACCTTAATCCCATTGAGAACTTGTGGTCAATCATCAAGAGGCAGGTGAACAAAAAAAACCCCACAAACTGCAAGCATCGATTAAGTAAGAATGAGCTGCCATCAGTCAGAATGTGGCCCAGAAGTTGATTGACAGCATGCCAGGGCGAATTGCAGAGAATGCATAAGAATCAACACTGCAAATATTGAATCTTTGCATTAACTTATTGCAATTGTCAATAAAATCCTTTGACACTTATGAAATGCTTGTAATTATATTTCAGTATACCATAGTAACATCTGACAAAAAGCTTTAAAAACACTGCAGCAGACTTTGTGTAAATTAATATTTGTGTCATTTTAAAATGTTTGGCCCTGTCACTAAAAAGAAAAAAAACTGTAACAGAAATGCCACACTAATAATACACTATCTATTCTTGTAGATATGTTTTTACTGCAGCTCCCTTCTTTGCTCAGAGTATAATGTAGCAGAGTTCTGCATTTCCCAGTGGTACTGAAGCTTGTGTTAAGGCTGAATACCACATATTGATGTGTTTGGAGATCAAATATTGTATTTCTCAGTGCTATACTAATCTGCATACAACCAGACCGACAGTGGAATTATGTCAGCTGTAGCATGGGGATGTTTGCTTAGTACCAGTGTTCGCCTCGGTTCACACTGATCCGATCTTAGATATCGGATGTGATTCGCACCGCACTGCAGTGTGAGTCACATGCGATCTCCCTGCAATGCGATCTCAGCCATAGAGATAGTATGGATGAGATCGCATCACAATCGGATCAAACTTGCACAGGACCCTTTTTGTTTGCAGGGTCAGAATCAGATCGCATGGTGGTTCAGACCATGCGATCCGATTCCTGTGCGAATTTTCAGATTGCACTGCGATATGCGAACTGAAAAGGGGGTGTCGTTAACAATGTACTGTCACCTCCCTTCAGTTCGCTTAGGGCAATGTGAACTGCCGCCGGGAGGCAAGCAATGCGGGAAGTGGATTTGCAGGGTTCCCGCATGGATGCAGTGTGAACCGAGCCTAAGTGACAACTTAGATGGGCGTAAAATAAACTACAGCTTTGTGGTTTATTTATTTTTTGTATTCATAAAATGCCACGATCATATACCTAGTTTTATGGACTACACAGAACCATTCATTAAGAAAATTTGTGGATAAAATAAAAGTAAACAATTAACATTTCTACAAGGTGACAACAGAACGTGCTGTTAGTACGTACCTCTTATTGCCACCAGTTGCTCCTGCTTTCAGGTATTGAAGGCTAGGTATAAGCCCTGCTCCTATTTAACAATGCAATGCCCAGGGCCAGAATGACCTATCAGCACAAGTAGGAATTATCATGTAGGGGGTACACCTATTGTTATGCATGAGGTTAGTTTGTCACTTTGGATTTAGGCTCACACTAAGGCTTCATGCACACAGGACTTTAAAAAAACAGCCAAAAAACGTCAGTAGCTTATCAGGGATGTTTTCAGCTTTTACCAGCGTTATTTTTTCGCGGTTTTAAAGGGCCAGTGTTTTTTGTTTTTTTTTTCAGTTGGTCTAAAATGTCCAAAAACGTTGGGGATTGACGTTTTTGGACGTTTTTAAGCATTTGAATGTTTTTACAGCTGAAAAATGTCCAAAAAAACCCTCAGATCTTGGGGGGGGGGGTTTTTTCAGCTCAAAAACGTCACTGCTAAAAACAGTTGAAAACAACCTATGTGTGCATGAACACATAGGCCAACATGATGGAGGGTTTATTGACTGTAGAAAAAAACGTGTGCAGCTAAAAACAGCTGCTGTAAAACAGTCAAAAAACGTGCTGTGTGCATGAGTCCTAAAGGATAGGTTCATCCTTCATAACATGTTACACCCATATCCAGGGTGTAACATGTTACTAAAGAAGCAGCCTCCGCACCCTCACCCCTTCCCATGCCCCCCGTTGTGACAGCAGGCCGTGGATATTCTCCCTCCGCCTGCTGTCACAATTTAAGAAGGATGCAGCCATGCGGGGCTCCGCCCACCCAGCCACCTCATTTATTCACAGAATCCTGTGAATGGGAGAACTACAACTACCATCTGATGAGCGCTCTAGGTAGTTCATTGATACTTTCTGTTATTCTGTAGCTGCCTGCCGGTATGAGGTACAGGTAAATAGCTACACTGACAAGTCTGCAGGTGCCTGAGCTTGAACCCATGATCTGCTGACTGCAGATGCAATGCTTTACAGGCTGCTAATAAAAAAAAATAATAAATGCACATTTTTTTACCTGCAAAACGATGTGCATTTATTATTTATTTTTAAAAAAAGGTGAACTTATCCTTTAAAGCAAATTTCCACAACACAAATGAAGGGCAAATGTGCCAAATAACTTACCATTATGTTTTTGGACTGTGGAAACCCAGAGCACCTGGAGGCAACCCACATCATTGTGTCAATGGTCCTGTGCCAGAAGCTGCAAGAGTGTTAGGCCTCTTTCACACGGGCGGCTATTCTGCCGCTGTTAAAAGCATGTTAGTTATTTTGAAATCCCAAGATTGTAAGCACAGCGATCACTTGCAGTTGTACATTGTGATTAGCCGCGATTACTTGCGTTTACAGGTGGCTGCGTTTAGCTGCGTTTGAACATTCTTATCATTTCTGATGTGCTTCCTGTTGTTTTTCTCCCTTGTTGCCACTGCTATCTGCAGGTGAAATAGTACACTGCAATTACCTGCAGTTATGTGCAGATAGCTGCGCTACATCGTTCCTGGAAGCAGTCAAATTTCTTTTTTTTTAATCGAGCGAAACTGTTGCTAAATGCAGAGTGTGAATGGGGCCATAGGAAAGCATTGTCAGAGTATAACTGCGGTAGATAATTTCATCTATCTGGAGCTAAAAGCTGAATTCTATCCGCCCGCGTGAAAGGGGCCTAAATCACTTTGCCACTGTTGAGAAACTATTTAAGCACTTTTTTGCTTTTGTTTTTATTAGGCAATTCTTTTTTTTTTTTTTTTTTTTTTAGGACATTGTAGTGTTGAGCCGATGTAATAGCATATATATTGATCGTAATATAGAATGAACGCAGTGTTTGAAAATAAATTGCTGTATGTGTATTTGTCAAAATCTTGAAATGAAAAGGATTCTATTGTCATGGGAAAATCTTAATTTAAAAAGAGAATAAACATGATGTTTTTGAAGTCCTTTTTAGCCATTTTTTACATTAAAGGCCTGTATACACAAATATCAGATGGCATCAGCTGGTTCAATAGAACCCATGTGTGCAGCAGCCAGTCTGACAGAAGCCAGCCGAACAGGGACGTGACCAAAAGAGGTCTGCCAATCAGCATCTGATCAGTGCTTTCAGCCATTGGCCAGTGTGTACTTGGGGGGGATGGCAGAACACAATAGCTCAGTGGGGGAGATTGCTGTACTAACATTGCATAGTTAGTACAGCTGCTCCTCCCAAGGTCTTCAGTTTTTTTTCTGTTCAGCCCGCTTGGTTGAACGAAAAAAAAAACAAATAGTGTTTGGAAAAAACAAAGGGGAATGTCCATAAGATTCAAAATATTTCTGCATCAGAATTGAGATGTTCCGAGGTGTGAGTTTCTCACACATGGTGGAGCAGAAATCCTTCTAGTAGTGATGGTCTCTTTAATAATAAAAAGCCTACTATTTTCTTGCAGATAACCCTGCACGGTCCCTTGTTAAATATGACTCATGGCAGTGTACAGCTACAGAATGCTCTCCATTTCTGCATGTGCATTTCCATTCCAATTACATTCTATCTTTGGCTTCAGGATTCATTAAGGGAGTCACTTTTGTCAAAGATATTTAATCTGAATGTAATTAAATTTCTATGCAAAGTGTTAAGTTGTTTTAGGATGATTGCACAATTTGATTAGATTCACTGACTTTTTTTTTTTTCTTCTTTTTTTTTTTTTTTTCCTTGTAACGCTTTCTTTGGTGATAAGTGATTGGAAAATATACGCAACGTCCTGACACAGGTATGACATTCATTTTTAAATTACTCCTTGCTGAACAGAATATTTCTGATAATGTAATACCTAAAAGGTCCACAGCTTAAGAGTCAATCTGTTGCTAAAATAAAATGGTCAATAACCATGCCCCTGCAAATAAGAAAAAAAAAACATTCACCCCTCATTCCACTGAAAACAAATCAACGCTTCAAGAATCCGTCACAGTTTTCTATTGTCTACTGTTGTGCTCAGTGGTCTCTCCTTCTGGCCCATACGTCTCTACTGTATCTTGCAACGAGGAACCACAATGTACAATGGAGCACCAGCAATCTGACACGTCCAGATGAGTAGAATACTAAAAGGTCTTCACATTGTAATTTACTACTTTGTTGGGGGCACATAGACAGACGTTGGAATCTTTTTGTGTAAAAAAATAACATGATATAACGTCAAACTTCAAATTGAGATTTAAATTATTATAATGGTATGGTATAACACTCTTGTATTTCTTTAGGTATGAGTGAAACTGTGAAAAATAAATTCTCTATCGTATTCTCAATCATTGGGATGTTTTCGTCTCATGCTGTTGGAAGTTTAAGCGTCTTTTTCTGCTCGGAAATCACCCCCACAGTAATCAGGTATGGATTTTATGGTACACACATTTGTTTCCGAGCAAATTGTGCTTGGTAATTTAAGGATCTAATTTTCTTTAGGAGAATGAACTGTGACATGTTCTGCTTTATTTCATTCTGGTTTCCCTGATTTTATTTCTTGGAAATTATGCAAATCCATTGTAAACCTTACACTGCAGAAGGTCTTTTGTGGAGACTTTTTCCTTCCAAATGATTTGGTCAGTGCTTGTTGAGAGGAAGGAAGAGGTTATGTGGGCCACAGGATGGTGATGCCACAAGCTGCCCTAACACAAGATATGGGTAATTATCTTCAGAGCAGGATATGTGACTGGTTGCATTTTCCTCGCCCCCCCAGATACTTACCTGAGCCCAATCTCAATCCATCACTGTGACTGAGAGCAGCAGCACTGCTCTCTCTCTCCCCTCAATGGACATGGAGGCAGCAATGGGAGCCATTGGCTCCTGCTGCTGGCAATCAAATTCAGTGAGAAGGGGGGGGGCAGGGCCGAGCTGCACTGTTTGTGTTAATGGAGTGCCTCCATAGCAAGCGGTTTGGTATGGGGACACTCAGAAGGGAGGAGCCAGGAGCACTGGCGAAGAACCCCAGAAGAGGAGGTTTAGGGCTGCTCTGGTAAGTAGCTAAGTATGATATATTTATAATTTAAAAAAAAATAAAGAAGTCTTTATAAACCACTTTAAGACCTACACCCAAGGTATAGAACAACAACATGGTTGAATCTTCAGGAATTTAACCCCAAAAGTCCATGACTGGTGAAAGATACTTGCAGGCATTTTATATCTTTTGTAACTACACTATTTTTCCTTAGCATGATCTGCTTTGCTGCAAATGGCACACTTTAAGTACGGGTAACCTGTAAACACATACAGAGGCTGCTATTGTTGACCACTCCTTTTAAAAAGACTTGTTCTGTGGCTGGATTCAGGACTTTATAAAGCTGGCCATACACTGATTCAGTTTTGGCTGGTTTCTAAGGAATTAGCTGAAATTTAAACTGTGGGTGGCCTTTTCGACACCCTACCGACTGATATTCTTTATTCTTCATCATCTGAAAAGCATACCTCTGCATTTTCCAGTATTCCTAAATCTTAATTAAAAAATGAAGAAAAGTAGAAAAGTGCAAGTGACTGCTGTTAAAATGACAGACTTATTTTTTCATAATCTTTATAGGCATGTTGTGTAATGTCAACTAAGCTTACTACTTAAAGCAAACACTAGGTGTAATATAATTGCCTAATCTATGCTGACAGCAGGCATCTCCGTATGCTTGCATGTCATCAGGTTCATTATCCTTTTTAAAGCCCTAGGTGCCCTGTCTTTACAGGCAATCTTATCAGCACAATATTGACCTAGTTTCCTAGTTTGAGTATCTGCCCCAGCTCCTCCTGCATCATAAGCTTCATTATTATCCCATCACTATAATGGGCTTCACTAGCCAAGTGGGACTGAAGCCTGGTACACACGATGATATCAGAAGAATGATCATCCGGTTGTTTTTTTTTGTTTTTTTTTTGCATGCTAGCCTTTTATCCAAAATGAGGTTAAGCAACTTACGAAAATTCCTGTACGACAGAATAAGGGTCCTTTCACACATGCGGAGTCTGTTTTGATGGGCTCCGCTGCTCAGCAGGGATCCATCCGTTGATCCCCGCTGAGCCGGCAGATGACAGGTCGGTCGGCCTGTCCGTTTTCATCCGATCTGCCAGACGGATGGAAAATAGGGCCACCTGCTCAAACTAGAAAGCTGAATTAGTAATGTTAAATTCAGAATGCCAGTAGATTCAGGGCAACCAGTGAACCAAAGTAGATTTTAAAAAAAAAGATGTTGAGGCATCTGGAGGTAGAATTTGTCATTGTATTGCACTCCATTTTTGCTTTAGAGAAAGATATGATCTTACAAAGAATTCTGCCTGCACTACCATAGCCTGCCAGAGGTCTCCTAACCCTGTGTAGCATGCATCTACTTGGCTTCTTGCACACATTAGTGCAGGATTACAGGCCCTCCCACCACCAGTCTCAAACAACCAGTACTGTACTGGACTGAATAAGCCCCTAATATTGTTTTGCATGTTTTTTTTTTTACTTTGTGTGGACAGACGAGCATTAAAAACCTTTAGAACAGTGGTTCTCAACTCCGGTCCTCGGGACCCACCAACAGGCCAGGTTTGCAGGATAACTGAAATACATCACAGGTGATATAATTTGCTGCTCAGTGATTGCAGTATTCTCGTCTGCATCTCCCCAAGGTAATACTTAAAATCTGGCCTGTTGGTGGGTCCCGAGGACCGGAGTTGAGAACCAATGCTTTAGAATTACAGACCTCCCAAACCCAGAGTTAAACTACTATCTGATTAACATATGACATGTATCTGGGAAAATGATACATACAACCAATTTCCCTTGCCTGTCAATGCATATGTTTAGAGGATAGAGTAACAAACAATATTTGCTTGCAGTTCTCTCCAAAAGGAAGTTCCAAAAGTTAGTTTTGTATTAATGCAGTTCAGTTTCACTGGGTGCTGGAAAACTCCTACTGTGAGAGGATCTAATCCTGTAAAAAGGACTTTCTCAAAACCTTCTAGTTGATTATCCTAAAGTGTTGAGATCTGTAGAAAGCCATATGCAGGAATAGTTTCTGGGCACCGCATGAGATGAACAGGGCAAGTTTAAGTGATTTTAACAACTCCTTGTTTTAAATGTTTTATATAGCTTTGTTTTACTTAAAATAGAACTATAGGCAAAACTTTTTTAGATAGAGCAAGAGAGGGTTATAACCCCTACCAGATTTTTTTTCACCATCTGTGTCCTACTGCGAAGGTTTCCCTTCACTTCCTGTCCCATAGCCAAAGCAGGAAATCCCTGCAAATTAAGAGAATTAATTGGGGACCCCCAGGCCAGACAGAATTAATGTCCCCATTGGAAGATTTCCCCCTTATTATTTTTCTGGGGACAACCCAAAATTTTTGATTTTCTTTTACTTTCAATGATAATGGTAAACAGGACAAATAGGGAGCACAGACAGCAATAAAATCTAGCAGGTGTTCTAATCCTTCTCCTCGCTATCCAAAACTAAAAAAAAAAAGTTTAGCCTTTAGTTATACTTTAACTTGTTTGCTCCTATTTAATAAATTAGAATGTATAATGGAATAAATGTGGAGTAATATAAACGATATCTTAGGTGTTCTGTTGTTGCATATGGGCTGTTTAGGCAACATAAGGTCTAGCTATCATATGTATATACACAAATTCTGACATACACCCTTAAAGTGGAACTTTACCTATAACAACTTGATAAAAATAATGTTCTTTAACAAGGAACATACATGCCACATTAATAATTATCAACATTAGTGTGTGCTGTAAATTGCCTCCAGTATTGCTCCTGTTTCTTCTTGCTGAAGGCTGCCATTTTACTAAAGTTCAGAGCCCCTGAAGAGCAGTAAATCTTTAGGCTATCAGCAGATTGGCCTCTACAAATTCCGCTCCTTGCCAAAAAAATACAGAGTAACTGAGCATGTGCAGAGCATGGTTGGACTATGATAGTGTATTACTGGATTTTAAACTGTATAGGCAGTGATATTTAATGTTTTACATAGATATATCAGCTAAAGGGGCCAGCCTGAAGTAATCTAGGAGGATTTCTTTTTCTGACTAAAGTTCCACTTTAAGATATTTTTATCCAGAGTCACTTTCTTTTTATTTTTTAATAACTTGCATTAGACAAAGTGTTTTCTACCTTGGCGAGAGAAGAATTATGTATCTGGTAATGCTTCTTAACCGGTTCCCAACTGCCTCGCGTACATTGACTGCTGCAGAGTGGCGCTGTAGCGTGAATTGCCATCTATAAACATCGACTCGCTCGTCCGCGGCTAGCGGCCTCTCGTGCTCGCCACACTTTGCAGCAGTGTGGCTGCAGGTCTGGTGGACTCAAAGTCCGCTGGCTACTCGCGATTGACTGGCAGAGAAGAAAAACGGAGTTCCCCGTTCTGACAGTCGGCATGTAAGAGATCTACTGATCCCTGCCACTGGCAGCCCAGCCCCCTCACAGTTAGAACACGCTTAGGGAACACAGTTAACCCCTTCACTGCCAAAGACATTTATATAGTAATCGGTGGATATTTAAATTTAAATTTCTGATCGCTGTTTAAATGTCATTGGTCCCAAAAAAAGTGTCAAAAATGTCCGACGCAATATCACAGTCCTGATAAAAATCGCTGCCATTACTAGTAAAAAAAAAAAAAAAAATAGTAAAAATGCAATTAAAAGAATTCTCATGGTTTGTAAACGCGGCAACTTTTGTGCAAACCAATCATTAAACGCTGATCGTGATTTTTTTTCTACCACAAATAGAAGAATAAGGAAGTATATATATCGGCCAAAACTGATGAATAAATTAGTTTTTTTATATTTTTTTTTTGGATATGTATTATAGCAAAAAGTAAAAAAAATATAGGTTTTTTTTCAAAATTGTCGCTCTTTTTTTGTTAATATCGGCAATCAGAAGTGACGCAGAGGGGATCAAATACCACCAAAAGAAAGCTCTATTTGTGGGGCTAACATGGGAAATCCTTCCAGTCCTTAAGTGGTTAATAAACAGCCGAGACATCCTCAACTGGACCTCTCAACATTTTTTTCAGAATCCCTGACTGAATATTAGTTTTAATGACATACAGTGGATCACATTATTTCTTGTAGATGGAATTGTTGAAGGTGACAGTGTTTGTCCCTTTGGATAGTTTCGGACAAACTGTCGTGATCGGCTCTCAAGCTGTGTAGTAACGATTAGATTATCGTTCTATCGATTCGAAAGAGGTATTTTTCGTCCGATTTTCTGATTGTGTGTACTAGGCTTAAAGGTGCCCATACACAAGCAATTTATCTGTACAGAAAATTTGCTTTTGACCAATTCTGCTGATAATCATATTGTTTATATGTGTGCATAACAAACAAGTGGGATAGAGGGTGCTATTATACTGCAGCTGCATCAGCGCATAACTGCAGCTCCCCTGTGGATGCTTCTGTTGACCCCTGCGTAATATAGGCATTCAGTCCTTGGAGTGAAAGGTTTTGTAATAATGAATTGCTGAAAGTACCAAATCTAGCTAGTTGGCACTTTGAGCAGGCTGATTTCCTTGAGCACTGCTATGCTAACACAATACAATAGACAGTAATTCCTGAAGATAGTGCTTGATCATGGTACTGAAAACAGTCCATATAAGAATGCAATAAGATATTGCTAATAGTCTATATGTAAGTCCATCAATTCATAAAAAGTAAGGGCTAAAGGCGGCAGCTATCCTCAGAGTATAGCCAGCTCTGTATGAAAGACAAGGAGAGAAAGAAAGGGAAGCGCCACCTAAGTGCAGTAGTTAAAAATTCATTTAATTGCACACATAGATTAAAAATAACTCACAAGATAGTATAGCAACAAATCACTCATCAGGGTATCGGAGGGGTCGCTCTCATCCGTCCTGCAGGTTTGCACTGTCCACGGAGCTCCTGGAGTAGAATGTGGGTGCTTGGACATCCTGTGGCCATCAGGAAGTCAGGGCAAACCAGCGTGGATCGCAGGCGGAAATTACATCACCGGAAAGGAAGAGACAGCCGGGCTAGCAGCTGCGATTTGTTGCTATACTATCTTGTGAGTTTTTTTTTATCTATGTGCAATTAAATTAATTTTAACTACTGCACTTAGGTGGCGCTTCCCTTTCTTTCTCGCCATGCAAACATAAAAGCTGACACACTTGGATAGTTTGTGTCTGTGCCTACCCCCCACCCCAGAATCATATTGACTGGCAGCAGAATGAGGGTAGGTAATGGAATATGTTATGGTGCTCAGCTTTCTTTTCCAAGTTCAGACCTAATGTGATATTGCATGCTGATGCAGAAGAGAAAAAACATATAAAGAAGAATACAAGTTGAAATGATTTCTACTTGTGCAGGTAGTGTGCAGTCAAAATTTGAAATAATTGTCAGAAAGCCACAAGTAAAAGTGAGGAAAAGGCTTTGGGCAATACAGGTTGTTTTGGTATGTAAAAGTGCACCTTTCCCCTGAGTCATAGTTTTACCAGAACATGACAGCAGGCTGTGCATACACAATAGACCAGGAGAACTTGTTGCTCCGCAAACAGAAATGTTCTGTAAGCAAATGACTAAAATAAAACTTTTACTTTGAAAAATAATTGTGTAAGAAGTGCTCTGCATGTCTAGGCAACAAGACACAGAGATTAATATTCAATGTATTTAGTGCTGCCACCAAGAGAAATCTGAATTAGCTTAAAACTTTTTTTTTCCATTTTGGTTAGAGTGCAGAACCCAGGCCAATTCTGACACTTCGCTCCTACATGTAAAATTCATCATTTTTTTTGCTAGAAAACTACTCGGAACCCCCAAACATATATGTTTTTTTAGAAGAGGCCCTAGGGAATAAAATGGTGGTTGTTGCAACTTTTTTCTTGCATGTTATTTGCGCAGTGATTTTTCAAACGCTTTTTAAAAAAAAAAAACTTTCATGCATGAAAAGAAAAAAAAAAAGTTAGCCCATTTTTTTTGCATAATGTGAAAGAGGGTGTTACGCCAAGTAAACAGATACCTAACATGTCATGCTTCGAAATTGCGCACACTTGTGGAATGGCGCCAAACTTCGGTACTTAAAAATCCCCATAGATGACAATTTAAAATTTTTACAGGTTACCTGTTTAGAGTTACAGAGGAGGTCTAGAGCTAGAATTATTGCTCTCCCTCTAACGTTCACAGCGATACCTCACGTGTGGTTTGAATGCAGTTTACATATGTGGGCGCGACCTACATATGTGTTCACTCCTGCGCATGAGCATGTGGGGACGGGAGCGCTTTAAAAAATTTTTTTTTCTTTGTTTTACTTTTTTTTTTCTATTTTGACACTTTCTTTTTACTTTTTGTTTATCATTTTTATTCCTATTAAAAAGAGTAGTGAGTGACAGGTCCACTTTACAGTGAGAGCTGGGGTCTATAAGTCCCCAGATCTCTCCTCTAGGCTGGGAAGCCTGAAAAAAAAAAAAACAAACAAAAAAAAAACGATCCAGGCTTCCCAGCCGAGGCGGCAGCGGTTTTTCAAATGCAGAGGCGGGGTGTGACACCAACATCATGCCCGGCCACCGAGAGATCATAGAGACATCCGGGGGCCATCTGGCCCGCCGGATTCTCTATGGTAAACTTCCAGCATGGACCGATTCCTTCTCCCTCTCGACAATCGTACGGGCGAGCCGGAAGAAGCACCGGAGGGTGGTGCGGGGGGCGTCGTCCCCTCCCGTTGCCTGTGAGAACGATCAAGTGTCTGAACAGCCGCTATGATTGTTCTTACAGTGCAGGGAATTGCCGGAGCTAAAAGAAGATATCTGATGCCTGTAGCTGCACATTGGAGCAAATTGTTACGCGATTTGACAAGTCAAATCTCATGACAATTCGCTCCCTATTGCCGGCAATTGCACTGACTTTGCAGTGCCACATCGATTTGAAAAAGTAGTGCCTTCACTAGTTTTGGCAATTTCGGGTGCGACTTGCATAGACATCGGTACATAAAGCCACACACGTCTTCCAAGTCGCATCGGAAGTCGCACTGACATGCGGCTTTGAAATTGTGCCATTGCAAAGCCGCAGTCAATGTGAACGAGGGCTACGTTTTGTTCTGTACAACACAGTGGGGCTGATTTCCAATGAAGTTTCTCAATTCATTTTAATTATGCAATCGTTAAAAGCAAATTATTTTTTTTATCTGCACGAGTTTGGCTGTTCAAAGTGCACACCACTCCAATTTGTCGAGTGAAGATTCTCAGCTATTTTAGTATATCAGCCTAGGTGTGAGTGATTTATATTGGTGTTATATAGCCATCAAACCTTTGAGTTTGAGTTCCCTGCAGTGTGATGTCTTCCCATGTCAGCCTGGGAATACATATAAAGTGTCTAGCAGGATGAGTTACTGGTAGATGTTTCCCCTGGAGACAGTAATGTGAGCCATAAAGCTTTCTTTTGGGTCAGCATGTATGATTTTTCTTTACATACTACTCTGAGTAATAAACAAGACACAAGTTAGAAATTAACCATAGAAAAAAAAACTTACTATAAAACAACTATGATGTTTTATAATATAAAAGGGTTTTAAAAAAATGCAATCATCCCCTGCCTGCCTAGCAATAGTTTGTCGGCTGGGGGCTTTTCTCTGGGAATGGAGTCTTTCCCACCTCAAACTGCTCTACATTTTTCTTCTTGTCACTTGTAAATGGATCTGACAGCAGCTCTATAATACAGATATTATGTCCATGATTAGTAAATAGACCAACTTGGCTGTTTTAAATGGACGTCCATCTGATGGTCACAGAAGGGCTGCCTTAGCAGAGACCCCTCTGTGTTCACAGTATGGATGTTCTTCTCAAGGATTTACACACTTTTTTAGGCTTTTACCTTAATCTTAACGTGAACCTGGTCATCTTCAACTGCTCCACCGGCTCTATATATCAACCTTCCTGGCACTCCATTCACCTGCCTATGGATATGTGAAACACCTTGTACTTTTGGGAATGTGACTTTCTTTCATTAAACACTTGATGCAGCTCTGGGTGCCTTAACGGCCAAGTGCCAGACTTGATTAGTGTAACATACAGTGAGGGAAAAAGTTGTTGATCCCTTGCTGAATGTGCACTGACAAACAAATGATCAATCTATCATTTTAAAGGTAGGTTTATTTTAACAATGGGAGACAGAATAACAACAAAAACAATCCATAAAAACGCATTTCAAAAAGTTTTATAAATTGATTTGTATTTTAATGAGTGAAATAAGTATTTGACCCCTTTGCGAAAGATGACTTAGTACTTGGTGGCAAAACCCTTGTTGGCAATCACAGAGGTCGGACATTTCTTGTAGTTGGCCACCAGGTTTGCAGACATCTTAAGAGGGATTTTGTACCATCCCTCTTTGCAGGTCCTCTCCAAGTCATTAAGGTTTCGAGGCTGAACTTGAACCTTCAGCTACCTCCACATATTTTCTATGGGATTAAGGTCTGGAGACTGGCTAGGCCACTCCAGGACCTTAATGTGCTGCTTCTTGAGCCATTCCTTTGTTGCCTTGGCCTTGTGTTTTGGGTCATTGTCATGCTGAAATACCCATCCATGACCCATTTTCAATGCCCTGGCTGAGGGAAGGAGGTTCTCATCCAAGATTTGATGGTACATGTCCCAGTCCATCGTCCCTTTGATGCAGTGAAGTTGTCCTGTCCCCAGAAAAACACCCCCAAAGCATAATCTTTCCACCTCCATGTTTGACGGTGGGGGTGGTGTTCTTGGGGTCATAGGCAGCATTCTTCCTCCTCTTCCTCCGAACACAGCGAGTTGATGCCAAAGAGCTTGATTTTGGTCTCATCTGCCCACAACACTTTCACCCAGTTCTCTTCTGAATCATTGAGATGTTCACTAGCAGACTTCAGACGGGCCTGTACACATGCTTTCTTGAGCAGGGGGAACTTGCAGGCACTGCAGGATTTCAGTCCTTCACAGCGTAGTGTGTTATCAATTGTTTCCTTGGTGACTATGGTCCCAGCTGCCTTGAGATCATTGACAAGATTCTCCCGTGTAACTCTGGGCTGATACCTCACCGTTCTCATGATCATTGAAACTCCACAAGGTGAGATCCTGCATGGAACCCCAAACCAAGGGAGATTGACAGTTATTTTGTGTTTCTTCTATTTGCCAATAATCCCACCAACTGTTATCACCCTCTCGCGAAGCTGCTTGTCAAAGATCTTGTAGCCCATTCCGGCCTTGTGTAGGTCTACAATCTTGTCCCTGACATCCTTGGACAGCTCTTTGGTCTTGGCCATGGTGGAGATATTGAAATCTGATTGATTGCTTCTGTGGACAGGTGTCTTTTATAGAGGTAACACGCTGATATTAGGAGCACTCCCTTTAACCACTTCCCAACCAATAAATAGGCGGCGGCCAGGTTTTGAGTGGCTGTACCAGGACATAGCCTGCAGCTGCAGGCTATATCCCGGTATCGTTTTTTAGAGTGGGCGGTCGGCTATCCAAGGATAACGACCGATACGGCTTGGGAGCCGCTCGGCCGTTATCCCAGGGGGCGGGAGGGGACCTCCTGCCGCCTTCCGCCACTCTTCTCCGGCCTCCCGTCCCACCGGGAGACCGGAGCAACGATCCGGCGCCTCCGCCGGCTAGAAGGAGACCTGACAGAAGCCGGAATCAGCTCCGATCGGGTCTCCTTCGGCAAATTCCGGAAGCGACGTCACAATGTCACTTCCGGTTTACTCGGCGGCTAACGGCGCCAATTAAAAAAAAATGACAGTATTTGGCGATCTGAATACTGTGAAGTGCAAAGGAGGGATGGGGGATCTTTTAGACCCCCCCAGCCCTCCAAAAAGTGTACCTGTCACCATATTTTACTATCACAAGGGATGTTTACATTCCTTGTGATAGCAATAAAAGTGATCAGAATTTTTTTTTCTTAAAGGAACAGTGTTAAAAATAGATAAATAAATAGTAAAAAAAAAATTTAAAGCGCCACCGTCCCCACGAGCTTGCGCAGCAAAGAAAACGCATACGTAAGTCACGTACACATATGAAAACGGTGTTCAAACCACACATGTGAGGTATTGCCGCGAGACGCGTTCGAGCACCCCTGCCACCGCGAAATTTAAAAAAAAAATGATAAATAAATAGATAAAAATTGTGACAAGGAAATTCTTTTTTTTTAAGACTAGTGAAAATAACGATAGTGTTCCTTACATTTGTAGGGAACACTATCATTTTATACCACTGTCCATGTGAAAAACCTCCCGACCCCCCCAGATTTTCTAGGGGGTAGGGAGGAAACGTGAAGTGTCATAAGTCTAGCGGTTTATGACAGTAAAAAAAAATTAACCGCGGCAATCGGCGGCTCATTTGGCCTTCACTGTAACACTGCAGC
>BLSH010368059.1:174194-188329 GCA_018402905.1 Glandirana rugosa | reverse complement strand
GGATCTGGTCCAGAGAGGTGCCGTCTCACTCACAGGACCATGTCTAGATGAAGCTAGATGGTGGCAGCTGTCCTGGAGACTTGTGAGTAAGGGGCACCCGAGCCGAGTCACAGCTCCCTGTGTCCATTCAGACACAGAGCCACGACCTGGCCCTACCCCCTCTCCTTATTGGCTGACAGCAGTGGGAGCCAATCGCACCACACTGCTGTCTTAGCCAATAAGGAGGGGAGTCCCGGGCAGCTGAGACAATCCTGCAACATCACTGGGTAAAGATAAGCTCAGTATTAGGGGGCTGCTGCACACAGGTTTTTTTATCTTAATACATAGAATGCATTAAGATAAAAAAACCTACCTTTAAAATCCCTTTAAACATCAGCAGGGCAACTGTTGACTTTTAGTAAAAAGAGAAAATGTTTTTCACAAGATCCCGCTGTGTTGTCTGAGTTGGGAGCATGCCCAGATAGTCCCTGTTCCTTTAGAGAACATAAGATAAGCTACAGTACTCATCAGTTTGGCTAGAGGCCCAGGCGGTGTTCTTACCTGTACAAAGTATTGTTGGCCATGTCAGCCCCTTCTATGATTTACCCTACAATTTCCTCTTACACGCTGTACAATGTACTTCAGTCTTCTCTTTTATTTTATTGAGTGGCTTGTATACACATATACAAAACAGAGAAAAACTGAAATGGAGATGTCTACCTGTTCAGGGTCAGAGCTAGTTCACGGCACGCGGTTCTGCTCATTTGTATGCAAGCCGGAGCCTTTTAATTCTGCATGATCTGAAAGTGTTTGTTGCCTTTATTTGTCAGTCACTGTCTGCCCTCTAGTGGTAACCATAACTAAAAACCATCATAATATGCATCCAGATTGGTTTTCTTTGGGAAAAAAACTTGTGCTAAGAAAAGTAAATGGGCCACCACAGTCGACCCTTCCTAAAAATACTATCTTACCTACCAATCCTTCTACAATCCAGTAGTCTGATACACTACTCCAGGACAAGTATTCATGGGGATTAGAAACTTTGACTCCACTTGTTGCATATTTGTCAGAAAATTTTTTGTCAAAAATTTGTCATATTTGTTCGTCAGTGACTCAGAAATGACTGATTACTAAGAAACTTTATAAGGTTTCATTATAAATAAGGTATAGTTTTTATTCTGGTTATACCTTGTCCAAGTACTAGAATTTGTATCTGGGATTTACTTGGTAAGTGGGAATGTATACTCTTACCGTTGTGTAATCACATCTGCCTATTACTGATGTATTTTTTTCCAATGAATGTAATAACTCTCTGCTGTTTGATGTGTACTTGGCTTATTTTATTCTCAATAAATTGTTTATGAAAAAAAAGGATTGCTTATACCAATACACTTTACTGGTGTAAGCAATCATATTGTGTAAAAAAAAATAAAAAATCCTGATCACTTCCTCATATTACACTGTTACTAAGGTAACACTGTATTGCTCTGGTCACAGTGTGGTGAAAAAAATGGACTGCACTTGTAACAGTATATTAAAAAACTTTTTTTTTTTTAAATTCATTTTCATTTAGAGATTTAAAAAACTTGCCATGCCTCTTACTAAATGCTTTGGTCGGTCTACTTTCCAAAATGGGATCATTTGGGGGATATTTGTACTGTCCTTGTCTCGAAATGAGATAGGCCATCAGTACATCAGGATTAATCAACTTATGTGTGTATATACATACAGGTGGTCCCCTAGTTACAAACATCCAACTTACAAATTACTCCTCCTCTTCCTGGGGAGACAACAGGAAGTGAGAGGAAATCTCCCCTTGGAAGGGAAATTCACTCCTGTAAGAGTTATTATGGGTCTCCACTGAAGCTTTATCACCAATCCTTGTTTCCACAACAACCCAAAATTTTCAAAATCCAATTATCATTGGGACAGGAAGTGAGGTGAAATCTTCTGAACAGAAACATAGACAGCAAAACAAACATTACAGGGGTGTTACCCCTTCCCTATGCTATCCAAAAACCTTAAAAATTGTTTTTTTGGCTGAAGCTACACCTAAAAAATGTACCTGTTCCGACTTACAAATTCAACTTAAGAACAAACCTACAGTCCCTATCTTGTTTGTAACCCGGGAACCGCCTGTATGTATGTATATATATATATATATATATATATATATATATATATATATATATATATATACACACACACACACACACACACACACCATTGTGTGTGGACTATAACTTTCCTACAGACTAAATAATATACACTGATTTGGATTATTTTCACCAAAGAAATGTAACAGAATACAGTTTGGCCTAAATTTTTGAAGAAAGATTATTTATTTGCAAAATTTTATAACAGAAACGAAGAAAAACACCTTTTTTTGTATGGCAACATTTTTTTTTATTTAATAACCAAAATAATAAAAAAGCCCCAGTGGTGATTAAATTCCACCAAAAGAAAGTTCTGTTTGTGTGTAAAAAATGATAACCATTTCATATGGGTACAGTGTTGCATGAACGTGCAATTGTCATTCAAATTGCGATATCGCTGAAAATTGGCCTGGGCAGGAAGGGGGTGAAAATGCCATGTAGTGGTTACTGTGCATTAAAAAGCCTCATCGGCGTGAAAAGATGTCTAATTAGAAATCTTTTTTTTTCTCTCCCATAGGGGTGGTGGCCTTGGACTAGTTCTAGCCAGTGCCGGTTTTGGAATGTTAACAGCCCCAATCATGGAGCTTCATAATCAGAAGGGATACTTCTTACATCATGTCATCTTTGCCTGCTGCACATTGATCTGTATAATTTGCATTCTTCTGCTGCCTGAGAGTAAGAACCAAAATCTACCAGAGAACATCCCTGATGGAGAGCATTACACTCGACAGCCTCTCCTACCTCACAAGAGAGGAGAGCAGCCTCTCTTGCTAACAAACTCAGAACTCAAGGACTACTCTGGCCTCCATGACTCTGTAGCCATGGGAGATGGGGTGCCTGAAAACACAACTGTCAATGGCATCAAGTCCGCATAGCTGGACAGCTCTTATGGAAGAACGTCATCTATTTATTATTTGTTTCCCCTTTGCACAGGTCTTAAAGGCCAACCCACAGGATTGTCTGACACTGGGGCACCCTCCTACATGGCTGCTAAACCTTGTCAACCTGAAGAAAAAAAAACACCAAGAAGAAATGGTTTCCAGCAAATTCCAGGGGAAAAAAACACAATCTCCTTTATCAACAAATGTTAAACCCTTTCCCATCAATATAGTTGTGTTTTGTGTCACAAGATAAATCTATGTCTACTGCAACCATTCTTGAGCAAAAATAATCGGATTAATTGGCAATACGCTTCATTTTATTAGGATCCCATCCTACATCATCCAATCTGTGTTTCTTTCTCTTTTAACAAATGCAGAAGTCGCCCACATAACATTAAAAAAAAAAAAGTACAGTGACTCGTTCGTTGTGTGGGGGTTGGTCTCAGTTTCAAGCGTCCATAACTACTTTTAGCTGGAAATAATCTGGCACAATGAAGGGGCAACTTGTCTAAGCACTAGGAGGTTCTGTCCACTAGTGGTTTAAAAACAAAAAGACTTTTTGCACAAAGTGTGAAGGAGATTTACACTGTACGTAAACAAGTGTGAAGTGAAGACTGAGTGAATGGACTCCAAGTTCAAATACAGTTGTTTTTTTGTTTTTTTCTAAAATACTTGAGCAATACAGACCAATTGGGAAATGAAATAAATACCACTACCTTGAAAGAAGTCTGTTGGCTGCTATATGTTCCTCCTGTGACATGCAGCTATGACCGAGCACACCTAACGGTTACCCCTCAGGTTTCACGTTTCGACGTTGAAGATGTTTGGGAGAATGCTTTTAGAGATGTGCGGTATATATGTGCCAAATTCTGCAGAATCCTTCCCTCCTGTATGAGCAGAACGTTACCTGCTAATTGTAGCCAGGATCTGGTTTTCATCAACAAGAACACGATTACACCAATACTTGTGCGATGCTTTAGCTGTCCTGATTCCCAGGTAGATCATGCAAATTGGCATTAGTGACTGCCACAAGGTTATTTGGTCTCTGGAATCTCACTTGACATGTAGCAGATTTTTAGCCCTACCACCAGAGTTCACGAAAGTTGGATTACATGGACAATGTTGTTTATATCAGAGAATGTGAAATTTTGCATTGAAATGGTGGGGATCTTTAAAATGTACCTTAAATAAACAGTTAACTGAATCTTTTTCTCAAAATGCTTGGGTTTCAGGATACAATGTAGGGAGCCTTATTGTCTAATCCAAAGATCACTAAGCCCTCTCGATCCAATTCAAGATTGGGTATTGATATAATACAATACTGGTTTATAGGCAATTGCTACTGGAAGTAGTAGTGCAGATACTGTATAAAACAATGCACATGCAAGATAAATCTAATCTATAGCATGGTGCAGAGGAATAACATGTTAATGTTTTTTGGCTACTGGTCAAGCTGTTAAAGAGAGCATTACAAGAAAAAAAAAGCAAAAACATTTTTTAGCAGTAAAAAAGGAAAAAGAATTCCAACTGCCAAGGTTCAATTAGTCAACCATTTTCCTTAAGCTGGGCCTTCACATAGGCATAAAGGTACAGAACACATCCATGGAAGTGTAGTAATTGTAAACTGTTACATTTAGTGCTTTCTAGTTGAATACTGTTAATTATATAATGTGAACAATGCTTTTTGGTGACTATTTTGACGCATCATAAGAAAGATCAGAAAAAGTCTTCAACAAAAACGAATCAACCTTTGGCCGGTTTAGTTTTGTGAATTGGAGGGAGGGATGTCGGGGGTTTGTACAAATGGAAATTCAATGTTAGTATTTTAATAAATGTTTCTAAATGTTGTAGAGCCAAAACCATGGGTTCACCAAACTGGAAGAAGTGCCATTAAATGAACTGTTAAGTGTTGACCACTTTACCATTGGGATGACTTAAAGTGCACTGCATCCTCTCTTACAAAAAGAAAAAAAAAGAAAAAAAAAAGATAGGGATATGATGCACCTTATAAAACTAATGTGTTCTGAAGTGTACTGTGAGTGTTTTTGAAGGAAATTAGCCTATTTTAGACTAGGTGTTCAAAACACCATTCCTACCCATTTGTTTTCAGTCATGAAAGTGGTAACTTTTAATGTCCTCTTTGTATAGTACCCTTGAAACAATTGTTCATTTATTGTGAGCATTGTACTGTAGACTCTTTAAACCACTAATATTAAACCTGCTATCATGTTCATCATTTTAAGAGCCAATGCAATAGTTTGAACTGGCCAGCCATACAAAGCTACTGCACCAGTTGATTTATTTTTATAAGAGAACACTAATTGTACACCTCCAGGCACATGCTACCAATACACAAGGGACAATAATTGTTTTTTTTTTTTTATTTTTTTTTTTTGCATTAATGTGATAAGTAACAATACAATCTATGCTATAGGTTATTGCTGAAGGATACTTGGCTGCAACTCAATGCTTTTTGGGATCTGAGGAACCTTTAATGAACTATAGTACACAGATTGGTTAACAAAAAAAATCTCAATGTATTTATAAGCAATTTCATCTCCTGCTGTTTGGATTTGCAAATAAATATATATTTTTTTTAATAGTATCCCTACGAGACAAGAAGACCTACATTTCTTTTCCCTGTGTTTTAGGACAAAAATTTCATTTTATCTTTTTGTTTCAGTTCAGGAGTAGTTTTGGTGGTACACATCCATAGCACAAGCTTTCAAATGGAATACTGATAAAAATGTCTTACGAACTAAATGTGTGCATGTCACCTGGTTGTATCAGCGCAAAATTATTTGTACTGTATGTGTACAGAAATAAAAACATACAAAATTACAGCCAAGCAATTTTTTATTTTATTTTTTAACTAAATGACTATTTAAAGTGTGCACTTTTATTGAGGTGCTCATTCAATACAGAAGAGCACATCAGTGTGATGGTGGCTAGAAAAGAGACGGACATCATTGCAGTGGGGGTATGAGGGAAAGTAGCATGGGACTCAAGCACAATGGTGTTGAGGTTGGGGGTTGGGGGCATGGTGGTGAGTGGTGTCTAGTTAAAGAGCTGTCAGCTGTAGCTCCAGCTGTGGAAGCTGCCAAGCAATATATTACAGTGCTTGTGTGAGTTGTAGCAGAAGCTGGGAGGTAAAGAGGTGGTGTGAGCTGATGAAAGGAATTAGAAGCATACCTCTGGAGGTGCTCCCTTACTGGGTATGGCCGTTCTGAATGGCGCTGATCTACAGTTAAAAGATGATGCTACCACATAGTGCCTTCAGGATCATCCAAAATGGCACCAATACCTGGCACTTGCAAAGCAGTTACACAATCTTAAAAACACTACACTACCCCTAGAGTGGACCAGGCCTTTATTGATGGTCCTTCTGATCTCCTCTAACCTGCAGCGATCTCTGCATATAATTCCAACTACCTACCAGCATAGAAAGTCTACTATCACTTATACATGTTACCTGATCTACTGAAGAGAGCTACTGGTAACTTTATTTCCAGAAGTCTTCCAAGACAGCCCCTGCTATGGTTCCTCCTCCTATGGGCAGAAAACACATTGCCTCCAGCGTAAAAGACAAACCCTCCAGAACCACATTCAGTTAACTTGAGCACCGACAGCCAGAACTAAAAAATATTGCAGAAGTAATAAACATGTCATAACATAATGCATAATTAGACTGGGAAGCTGGCTGTCCTGGAAGACTCCTGGAAATAGAGTTACTTGTAAGTCTAACTCTGGATCAATCCTCAGAACTATGGAGTCCTCTAGAATTGTTTAATAGGGTTCTCTGATTGACTGGCAGGGCTTGAAGCTCGCTAATCCTGTGAGCAATGGTAATTGATACCAAAAACAGTCTTCAAGGTTAGACTTCTAATGCTGGTTTCCAAAATGGGTTCAAAAGCCACCCTGCCAAGGCCATTCAAAGCTATTTTGGACAGTTTCCAAACCAAATCTGTCTTTCCCTGAATAGAGCCTTGCAAATTCTTTGAATTGGTGTGTTTTTCCTGGAGAGATTCTTGCAAATAAACACTAATGTTGCAATCCGAACCTTTATCCTGCTTAGATTCTTATTTGCATCATCCTGCAAAATTCCAACACCATAGGGATTGTAGGTGAAATTCTTCCATATTCTTAAGCCACAAATTGAACTTCTTCCGTACTTTCCTGTAGATTGCCATGGTCACCTGCTTATCACTACCCATAAGCGTCAAAATAACTCTGAACTTCCCATACTCTTTAGGATGTCTTCTTCAGTAACCAGGCTGTTCATCTCAATCTTTCCACATAAGGATGAAGGAGTTAGCCCTGGGTTACGAGGTTGGCCCTGGCTGCATTCACACATGAACGTAGCGTCTTTGAGCGCATTTCCAGCGGTTTTATGCAGCGTAAGTTTTTTCGTTAGGGTAAGGGGTTTGAGTTCAGTTTAGGGTTAGGATTAGGAGTTGGGTTTAGGGTTATTTATTATTATTTTATTTATTTTTTATGTTATTTTATTTATTATTATTCGAATAATAATAATAATAATAATAAATGAATAAATAAATGTAAAATAAATAAAATATAAATGAATACTTACTAGCAATAAATACATAATTAACCCTTAACTTTAACCCTTACCCCTTAAAAAAATAAAATAATAATACATTCATTTTATTTATTTATTTATTTTAGGTACTTGTATAGCGCTGTCAATTTACACAGCGCTTTACATATACATTGTACATTCACATTAGTATAAATAACTAAACAACCTAACACAAAATAAATTATTATTATGAATAATGTGTTTTTTTGTACGCGTTTGGGTGTTTATTGTTATTTTATTATTATTAATAGTATTAATGTATTTATTATTTTTAAGTTTAGAGGTTCATTTTATTAGTAATGTATTATTTGATTAATGTATTATTACATATTATTAATTTATTTGACTTATTTATGATGATTTTTAGCTATTTGTGTATTTATTTTACATTTATTTTACATTTATTTATTCATATATTACTAGTCGTTTATTTTTTACTATTTTTAATTGGAGCAGAAAATTGCACGAATGGCGTGTTTCCATTTATTTCTATGGGAGTACAAACGCGCTAAAAACACCCAAATCTGCCCGATTCAAGCAACAAAAAAAGCTCCAGAACTTGTTTGAGCTTCAGGCGCCTTGGAGTGGAGATGTGAACCATAGAGAATATTAGATTTTTTTTGTATTCCAGCGTTTTTGAGCTTCAAGCAGATAATTGCTCAGGTGTGAATGGGGCCTAAGGATCCAATGTGGAGCCACTGCTGCCAAGCACAGGAGTAAACCATGACCACTTTGGCCAGTATGGTGCCATTAGAACTAGATTTGTTTCCTCCCGGATTAAAGAGGAAGTAAACCCAGATTGGGTTTACTTCCTCAATACAACCCTGTAAAGTAGAAGCATAATGAGCTACTATGCATCGCATAGTAGCCCATTATGTGCCACTTACCTGCAAACGAAGCCTGCAGCGTCCAGCGATGTCCCCGCTCCAGGCCGCGTCCCTCTTCTGCCCCTTTTCCTTCCGGGGCCACGACTCCAGCTCTGTGACTGGCCGGAGTCTTGTGACGTCACTCTCGTGCATGCGCGGATCAGTGGAGAAGCGGCACGGAGGCCATTTCTTCACTGCGCATGTGCCAACATGATGTCGGCACATGCAAATCACTGCATATCTCCTGAACCATGCAGGTTTGGAAGATGTGCAGTGCACCTACAGGTAAACCTTATTCTAGGCTTACCTTTAGGTTAAAGTGGTTGCCACAGAATGACAACCATTTTAACTTCTCCAGAACCTGCAGTAGAAGCTCTAAGAGAGCTTTGCGAACAAATCTATATCAGATTGACCCCAATGTTCTTGAAAAACCTGTGGGTGAAGGGACCATTCCCCCAACTGACATGTTGCCAACTTAGAAAATCCGCCAAGCTATTTTGTTTGCCCTTCATGTGGACCGTGGAGGATGACAAAATTTTGTGTGCCAGAGACATCAGAGGTGGACTTCTGGTACACCCCCGATGGTCTATGTATGGCGACAATGTCCATCAGAACTTGAAGATGCTGCCCTTTGATATTGTTCTGAAACACTTGAAGGGCCTTTTCTACCGCACACAGTTTCCTACAGTTTGAGTTCTTCTTTACTTGGGCATTCCATTGCCCCTAAACTAGTCTGTCCTGTAGGTGGGCTTCCCAGCCACTGGTATCCGTTGTTAATCATATAAAAAATTGTCCATTTTCATAAGAGACCACTCTCCAGATGTTTGCGGTCTCCCTCCCCCCCCCCCCCCCCCCCCCAATCAACCTCTTCACCATTTAAAAAAGCAGGACCTGTGACTCCAGTGACTCTACCACCCTGACCCATACTTTTAACATGAGATCCTGTAGGGATCTCTGATGTAACCTGGCCCACTGCACTGCTGGGAAGGATGCCATCATAACACCCAGAACAGACGTTATGCCCCTCAATGACCCCAGCTGATGGTTTGGTGCTGTGACACCAGACAGGAGATTTTCTAAATGTTGTCCATTGTGGCTAGTGGAAATAAAATTCCCCCTAATAGCAATAGGACTTTATAGGCTCAAAAAGTGTTCATATGTATTTAGTGTTTAAAAAGATCCAATGTTTATTAGTATATCAAAAAATTGTTCGATATTATCAGTGTCTCCATGAACAGTGGCTAGTGGAGTGTAGGATATACCCCAGAAAAGGGACCCTTTGCTATGGGATCAGGTTGGATTTCTTTAAGTTGATAAACCAACCTAATTTGACTAGCCACTGCTGAACCAATTAAATATATTTTTTAGACGATCCTCCATTGGGGCTGTCACTAGGTCATTTAAATACGGAATCCCCATATGCCCCCGGAATCTCAGGGGTGCTAACGCCTCTGCCGATACTTTTTGGAAAAAATCTCGGAGCCAAAGAATGCCCAAACGACAGTGCTCTGCACTGGAAATGATGGAACTCTGAGCTAACTCTGAGAGAGATGTGCAGGAAGTTCTGCAATTCCCTTCTTATTGGAATATGCATCCTCAATGTCTAGTGTCACCATAAAACAGTTGCTAAGAAGTGTTCTGATCAAAAAAATGTATTCCATACTTAATCTTGTACTTTATAGTCCAGTCCACAAAAGTATGAGAATAAAAACCTTCTCTGCTCAGACTGAGGTACTTGAATTAAAACGCTGGCCCATCATATCCCCAGCTAAGGCAGGAGGGTTTTTTTTCGTTCAGTAAATCCATTATCAAAAATTTTGAAGGAGGTCATTGATCAAATTCTAGCTTGTAATAGTGTTTCACAAGATTGAGTACAAAAGTGTTGGAGGTTATTTCTCTCCATTGTGGGAGGAAGTCCTCCAGTCTTCCTTTTACTGGCCCTCTGTAGTCATTGGGTTTTGGTGGAATTGTCAGAAGGATAGAAAGTTATCCCTGCTCTACCTTTTCCTTCATGCCCTGACCAGTGTTTCTTTGGTCTTTCCTTGACTTCTGTTTGTTGACTACCAAAAAAATTCTTGAAAAAATGTTTATTTCTTTCAGGGAAAGCTGCCTTCTTATCTGCTGTACATTCCGATGCATCTTACAAGCCTGGCCCAAAGAGCAAATCTCCTGTGAAAGGCAAATTACACAAATGCAATCTTTATGAGACATCTCCAGACCAGGTCTTAAGTCAGAGAACCAGATGGGCAAAACTAAAATTAAAATGGGTTCAGACAAGACCTTGTGTACCAGAATTACTCACGATTTTTTTCTTTTGTAGGCCCCAATACATCAAATCATGTTTACTTAATTTCACTTTTTCTTCCTCCATATCTAAAGTGTTATAGATGGCTTTTAGAAGTTTATCCACTTCCTCCAGCGATAACTTGTATCTTGAACAACTGGAACTGCTTTCTTCTGGATCTTGATCGCTTTCAAATTCAGAACCATATCCATCAGGCTCCCTGGTTCCATCCCTGTTTTCTTCATGAACATTCATGTTATCAGCAGAATTAGATAAGGGAATAGTGTTAACAGGTGGGGTTGGCACGTTGGGAGAGGAATTTTGCTCATCAATTAATAGAGTTGTAAACAAGTGAAATGTTGCCATTAATTCCTTCTTAAATGTGGTTAGCAGGCTCTTACATGCTACTGCAGACTCACCCTTCAACAAATGATTACTACAAGAGCAACCTAAAGCCTTGTTCCATGAAGAACTCATCTTGGTAGAATAGCATGCACATTTTTTCTGGATGCCACCGCTTTGTCCTTATTAGCTATTTTTTCTTGAGACAGGAGGAATGATTCAGTGATACCACAAGTCTAACCGCACCATTACACTCATGCCTCTTACCTATGAAGAACTGGTGCTTGGTTCCCCTGGAGCTTGTTGGGCAGACACCATGGCCTCTCTGCTTGTTAGCACATCCTGGTGTATAAAACGCCAGTGTAGGCCCTGCCCCTTCACCTGCGCCCACGAGGTTGGCGCCACGAACCTAGCCACGCTGCAATGATGCTATATCCACTGGAAGTGATCCCAATGCATCCTCCACTAAGGGATCTTTCAGCAGCTGCATTACCCTCAGCTGAGAGGAATGCCAGCATCTCCCGCCAGTGCTTAATCGCCCCACATGGCCACTCCATCACCACTACCCTCACCAGGTACAGAAAGGAAGGTGGCTGACAGATCTCTCCTTCCCCAAAGGGGTTGTCTGCTGGCCCAAGAAGAGGGGGTATTCAGTGTACAGTCACACTCTCATCTACACACACAGCCTAGAAACCCCGAGCTGTGGCCCTTCTCCCAGAAAAACAAAATAAAGAAATGGTTCCTTAAAAGGCAATGCATTCCCTCCGGCTGGAGGAAACACAAGAAGTGGATGTGGTGCCGGAGGGTCTGTCTTTTATGCTGGTGGCAATGTGTTTTCTACCCTTAGGAGAAGGGAGCCATATCTCAGGGGCTGTCCTGGAAAACAGTTATTAATGAAGCCGATTGCTGGTATGTGAGAAGATTGCTGCAGGTTAGAGGAGATCAGTAGCATGGTCACAAAATGCTGGCTGCACAATAGAACCCAATGGACTTCTCTAGGGCTGGGAGAAAGATGAGTCCACACATCACATGAAATAATAATAAAGAAGATCAGCGCCATATAAGCCTAAATAGCTGCCAGCAACAGACAGGAAATACACAACCTCAGTGAATAAATAACAAACAGCGCTCAGTGAATAAATAACAAACAGCGCTCCAAATAATGGAAAATGAGTGAATAACCAATATATTAGTTCATAAATATAAAAGCATAATGACTCTCCATATATGTGCAAAAAAATGTCCGTCAAAGGGTCCAACGTGCAGGCACTCCAAAGATATTCAGGGTAAGCTCTTCTCTATAGAGTTCCCAAAAATCCCAAATAGGAAGAGTGATCACTCACCAGATCCAAATTCAGTCTCAATCAAGAGAACAGCAAATACGCTTTGTACAGTATCCAATACGCTTAAGAATTCCTAAGGATGTCGCCTCCTCGTTTGGATCCGCATATGTGGTCAAAATAATATAAAGCAAAACAGTGCAGTATGCCAAAAAACACATACAACATCGTTGATCGATATTACATCAAGTTGGAGTAGCATTCCACCGTCACCACGTGCAATTCAAACTCACCAGACAAAATATAGAATGTGCACCATAGAGCTCAGCCAGCCTAATGGATCCGGGTCACCAATGCCAGGCCATTCCAAGGTGTTTGAAGTCTTTTAGTTCTCCGGTAGACCATAAAGGGGACATATGGCCATCATTACACCACCATAATTACACGATTAATAAAAAAACAGGGTAACAGTGTAATTTGTGCATTTACTGTTCTAAAAATTAATTACAGTTGTACTATGCGGTGCAGACCTCAAAATAAAAACAAAAAAGTAAAATCTGTGATTCACATGGGAGACGCCGCCGCAATCGTGGACTGTCACACAGCAGATAGCACACTGACGCATTTCAAGCCAAAGCTCATTATGAAAAGGTCTCTTACAGCCATTGTACTTTCCCCACATATATAGCCACGATGTGGAAACAAAATCCGCAGCAGCTGTATCGCACCCACCATTTTCCCGGTGACACAGATGTCATTTCCAGAGTCAGCGCCATTTTCCCGGTGACAAATCAGCTATCCGTGCCATTTTCTAAAAGACCGGATGAAACATCCGGCGAGGTGTCATTTCTTAGTAGACAGCTGGAAGCTCAGATCCCATAGTAACAGTCACACATAAAGGGATCAATAATTAATACATAATAAAAAACACAAACAGCTGATACAGACCAATCCCACTCCAAGCCATACATGTGCGACAAGCGTATGACTTGGAGTGGGATTGGTCTGTATCAGCTGTTTGTGTTTTTTATTATGTATTAATTATTGATCTCTTTATGTATGCCTACTCTCCTCCCCATTACTATTCAAGAAATGACATTAATAATAAAAAATTTTTAGGATGGGGAAGGAACAGAAAAAGAAGGATGGAAGAGAGGAAAGCGAGGTGGGAGAAGGCACAACAGGTCCAAAAATAAAGAGAATAAGGGATTAACAAATGGGGTATTTAACCTCAGTTCTATAGATCTAAATAAAGAGTAGCTGACTGTTATATAGAGGCCTGAAACCACCTAAAGTTAAGTTAAATAAGTTTCAAATTCACACGTCAACTCAGCATTAAGAAACACTTCACACAAAATAACTCCCACATTTCAATATTTAAGGACACAGTAATATGTGACCTAGAGAGTTTGCGAATTAGGAGTGTGCAGGAGGATAGAGATTTATTTTTAAGAATGAATACCCTTCTCAACCACTTCAGCCCCGGAAGGATTTCCCACTTTAGGACCAGAGCACTTTCTGCGATTCAGCACTGCGTCGCTTTAACTGACAATTGCGCAGTCGTGCGACGTTGTACCCAAACGAAATTTGCGTCCTTTTTTTCCCACAAATAGAGCTTTCTTTTGGTGGTATTTGATCACGATGCGTCATTTCTGATCGCCGCTATAAACAAAAGAAGAGCGACAATTTTGCAAAAAAACCCAAATTTCTTACTTTTTGCTAAAATACAAATCCAAAAAAAAAATATAAA
>BLSH010368059.1:157412-174184 GCA_018402905.1 Glandirana rugosa | reverse complement strand
GGCCTGAAACCACCTAAAGTTAAGTTAAATAAGTTTCAAATTCACACGTCAACTCAGCATTAAGAAACACTTCACACAAAATAACTCCCACATTTCAATATTTAAGGACACAGTAATATGTGACCTAGAGAGTTTGCGAATTAGGAGTGTGCAGGAGGATAGAGATTTATTTTTAAGAATGAATACCCTTCTCAACCACTTCAGCCCCGGAAGGATTTCCCACTTTAGGACCAGAGCACTTTCTGCGATTCAGCACTGCGTCGCTTTAACTGACAATTGCGCAGTCGTGCGACGTTGTACCCAAACGAAATTTGCGTCCTTTTTTTCCCACAAATAGAGCTTTCTTTTGGTGGTATTTGATCACCTCTGCGTCATTTCTGATCACTGCTATAAACAAAAGAAGAGCGACAATTTTGCAGAAAAAAAAAAAATTCTTACTTTTTGCTAAAATACAAATCCAAAATATAAAAAAACATTTTTCTTTATCGGTTTTGGCCAATTTATATTCTTCCTCATATTTTTGGTAAAAAAAAATCACGATCGGCGTTTATTGATTGGTTTGCGCAAAAGTTGCCGCGTTTACGGATGATGAGAATTCATTTCTGGGGTTTTTATTTATTTTTTTAGTCATTACTAGTAATGGCGATCTGCGATTTTTAGCGGTACTGTGGTATTGCAGCGCATATGTCGGACCATTTTGACACTTTTTTGGGACCATTGGCATTTATACAGTGATCAGTGCTATAAAAATGCACTGATTACTGTGTAAATGCCATTGGTGGTGAAGGGAATAACCTGGAGGGGCGCTCTAAGGGTTAACTGTGTTCCCTAGGCGTGTTCTAACTGTATGTGGGCTGGGCTGGCTGGGTGAAGGGAGTGATCACGGCTTCCATATACAGGAAGCCTGTGATCACCGCCCTTCCCTCTCTAACAGAACGGAGATCCGTGTTTACTTACTGGGGGGGCCATCGCGGGTAGCTTGCAGTGATCGAGTCCGCCCTACCAGCTCCCTGGCCCCCCCGTGCTCACACAGTGAGCGTGCAAGCGCGCCCCCAGCGGCGGACGCGCATTCACAGTGTTTCGGGGGGGGACGACGACACTGAGTGTTCGTGATATCGAGCACTTAGTGATATCGAGCCACTTTGTCACCGTCAGACGCCGGTCGGCAAGTGGTTAAGAAGGATTTTGTTATCTGTCCAGCCGAACAAGGGTGGTGCAGTGGTGGTTCAAAATAAAAGTGATTATGTTTAAGAAATGTATAATATTTTGGACGATAGGGAAACCTATTCACTTTTAGGTTAAAAATCCTACACAAAGCCACCATACTCGGTATTAATTGAGTATGGTGGCGATTGTGGGATATTAATTAAAAAAGAGAAACAATTTCTTATCCCTACAGCTCCCAGAATCCCCATAATACATTGTCTACCAAAGATCCATAAATACTCGGTACACCCTCCCAGAAGACCCATTATTAGCAGCATTGGATCTTTGACAGCCAAAATTGGAGAATATATTGGTTAATTGCAGCCTCTTGTGGTAAAAACTCCCCTTTATCTTGAGTTGAATAATTCTGAGTTTAGGAAGGGAATGATCCTTGGGACCGCAGACACTATACACTAATGTTGCACATGGGGATGGAATGTCTGCGGTCAACTATTATCTACATCAGGATGAGGATATCCCAACTTCACAGAGGAATTTTATTCTGGATTTACTTCATTTTGCGATGACACATCATTTTTGTTGGTTTGATGGTAAATTTTAATTGCAGAAAAAAGGCCTGGCAAAGGGGGCGAAATTTGCCCCAAGCCTAGCCAATTTATTTATGTCCAATTGGGAATGGGAGAAGATTTATGACCATTATTGGGTTCACCTAGTTTTCTATAAACGTTTTATTGATGATATCCTGTGTATATGGGATGGAGATTCTTTAGGTGACTAGGGATACTCTGAATAGTAATGATCGTAACATTGAGTTATCCTTTTGCTCTAGCCTGACACAAATCAATTTTTTTTATTTATCAATAGTGGTGAAAGAAGGGGAACTGTACAGTAGGACTTTTTTTTAAGTCCACAGACAGAAATAGCTATATCCCCGTCACTAGTTGTCATCATCCCACCTAGTTGCGTAACATTCCTAAAGGACAGTTCATGAGGATCAGACCTAATTAAAACTGACACTGATTATCATGAACAGGCAGAGCTAGTGGATTTGGCTCTAGTAAATCAAGCATAGTTACATAGTTTGTGAGGGTGAAAAAAGAAACAAGTCCATCAAGTCCAACATGTGTGTGTGCGCTTCTGTGTCAATATTATATTGTATATCGCAGTCATGTAGGTGCCTATCCAATCGTTTTTTGAAATTATCTATGCTCCCTGCTGAAGAGGATTCCACATATTCACTGCTCTTACCGTAAAGAACCCTCTGCACAGTCTGAAGTTAAACCACATTTCTTCTAATTTTAGTGAATGGCTGCGTGTCTTTTTTATTCCCTTGCGCGGAAAGGTTTTATCCCTATTGTGGGGTCACCATTACTGTATTTGTACATTGAAATCAATCCCTTAATCTGCTTTGTTGCCATTCTCTGGACCTTCTCCAGTTCTAGCACATCCCTCATGAGGACTGGTGACCAGAATTGGACGGCTGGACCAGAGTTTTGTATAATGGGAGAATTATTGTTTTATTTCTGGAATTAATCCTCTTTTTAATGCATGCCAATATCCTGTTGGCTATGCTTGCAGCAGCTTGGCATTGAATGCATTGCTGAGCCTGTCATCTACTAGGACCCCTAGGTCCTTTTCCATCCTAGATTCCCCCAGAGGCTCTCCCCCTAGTGAGTAGTTTGCCTTCATATTTTTGGCACCCAAGTGCATTATTTTACATTTTACTACATTAAACCTCATTTGCCACGTAGTTGCCCACCCCATGAATTTGTCATTGACATATTTCCTTTTTGGGCACAATATAGATTGGGACATTAATTGTTTCATAGACAATAGTGAATAATGTATTATCTCTGAATAGATATGATTTTTTTAGTAAGCTGTAGGTGGGTTATTCATTTGCACCCACGGACTTATGACTGTAGATCTGTCTGTGATAATTAACTCATGTAAGTTTAAGTTTAGATTGAGCTAGCATATTAGCTATCTTGTATTCTATTAATGTAGGTACTTTTTTTTTTACTGCTATTCGTGTACATTTTTATTGTTATCTTTGCTCCAATGAATACATTTTAAATCATTTTTCACTTCTCCAATATATGAATTTTAAATGGATTTATATATGTGTTTAATTATTATATAGGGGGCATGTGGTATTTTATTATCTACTATTGCATTTGTCGCACATGTATGGCTTGGAGTGGGATTAGTCTGTATCAGCTGTTTGCGGTTTTATTATGTATTCATTATTGATCCCTTTATGTGTAATTTTTACTACTATGGGATTCCAGCTGTCTACTAAGAATGGCGCTTCGCCGGATGTTTCATCTGGTCTTTTAGAAAATGTAGTAGAAATGACGTTTTAGCAGATATGTCACCGGGAAAATGGCACCAACTCCAGAAATGACGTCTGTGTCACCGGGAAAATGGTGGGCACGATACAGCTGCTGCAGATTTTGTTTCCACATCCTGGCAGTATACAGTTGTATGCAAAAGTTTAGGAACCCCTGACAATTTCCATGATTGTCATTTATAAATATTTGGGTGTTTGGATCAGCAATTTCATTTTGATCTATCAAATAACTGAAGGACACCGTAATATTTCAGTAGTGAAATGAGGTTTATTGGATTAACAGAAAATATGCAATATGCATCAAAACAAAATTAGACAGGTGCATAAATTTGGGCACCCCAACAAAAAAATCACATCAATATTTAGTAGAGCCTCCTTTAGCAGAAATAACAGCCTCTAGATGCTTCCTATAGCCTGTAATGAGTGTCTGGATGAATGTATTTTGGACCATTCCTCCTTACAAAACATCTCCAGTTCAGTTAGGTTTGATGGTTGCCGAGCATGGACAGCCCGCTTCAAATCACCCCACAGATGTTCAATGATATTCAGGTCTGGGGACTGGGATGAATATTCCAGAACATTGTACGTGTTCCTCTGCATAAATGCCCGAGTAGATTTTCAGCAGTGTTTTGGGTCGTTGTCTTGTTCAAGTATCCAGCCCCGGCATAACTTCAATTTGGTAACTGATTCCTCAACATTATTCTCAAGAATCTGCCGATATTGAGTGGAATCCATGCGACCCTCAACTTTAACCAGATTCCCAGTACTGGCGCTGGCCACACAGCCCCACAGCATGATGGAACCTCCACCAAATTTTACTGTGGTTAGCAAGTGTTTTTCTTGGAACGCTGTGTTCTTTTGCCGCCATGCATAACGCCCCTTGTTATGACCAAATAACTCAATCTTTGTCCAAATATGCATTTGCATACCTCAAGTGACTCAGTTTGTGGCGTGTGTGCAGAAAAGGCTTCTTTCCCATCACTCTCCCATACAGCTTCTCCCTGTGCAAAGTGCACTGAATTTTTGAACAATGCACAGTGACTCCATCTGCAGCAACTTGATGTTGTAGGTCTTTGGAGGAGGTCTGTGCGCTGTTTTTGACCGTTCTCACCATCCTTCACCTCTCCAATATTTTTTGTGGCCTGCCACTTCTGGCCTTAACAAGAACTGTGCCTGTGGTCTTCCATTACCTCACAGTGGACACTGACCGCTTATATCTCGGCGATAACTTTTTGTAGCCTTCCCCTAAAAAATAATGTAGAACAATCTTTGTTTTCAGGTCATTTTGCCACTCAGAGGAGAATGAAAGAGAACAACAACTTGCAATTGGCCACTTAAATACCTTTTCTCATGATTGGATGCGCCTGCCTATGAAGTTCAAAGCTTAATGAGCTCACCAAACCAATTGCGTGTTCCAATTAATCAGTGCTAAGTAGTTACAGGTATTCAAATCAACAAAATGACAAGGGTGTCCAAATGTATGCACCTGTCTAATTTCGTTTTGATGCATATTGCACATTTTCTGTTAATCCAATAAACTTCATTTCACTACTGAAATATTACTGTGTCCTTCAGTTATTTGCTAGATCAAAATTAAATTGCTGATCCAAACACCCAAATATTTATATATGAAAATCATGGAAATTGTCAGGGGTTCCTAAACTTTTGCATACAACTGTATGTGGGATAGGTACAATGGATGTAGGAGACCCTTTGATAATGAGCTTTGGCTTGAAACACGTCAGTGTGCTATCTGCTGTGTGATTCCACGCCGCCCCGATTGTGGACTGCGGCAGCGTCTCCCATGTGAGTCACAGATTTTACCTTTTTATTTTGAGGCCTGCACCACCTAGTACAACTGTAATTAATTTTTAGAACAATAAATGTACAAATTAGGCTGTTACCCTGTTTTTTAATTCATCTGGTAATTATGGTGGTGTAATGATGGCTGAATGTCTACTTTATTGCCCAGAGAACTATAAGACTTCAAGCACCTTGGAATAGCCTGGAGTTGGTGACCCAGACCCATTAGGCTGGCTGAGCTCTATGGTGCACATTCTATATTTTCTCTGGTGAGTTTGAATTGCATGTGGTGACGGTGGAATGATCCTCCAACTCACTTTATATACTCACGTTTACAGGTGATCATTTGATGTTGTATGTATTTTTTGGTATACTGCACTATGTTTTGCTTTATATTTTTTTTTGACCACATATTCAGATCAAACGAGGAGGCAACATCCTTAGGATTCCTTAAGCGTATTGGATACTGCATTATTTGCTGTTCTCTTGATTGACACAGCATTGGGATCTGGTGACTGATCACTCTTCCTATTTTGGATTTTTTGTGAACTCTATATAGAAGAGCTTACCCTGAATATCTTTGGAGTGTTTGTATGTTGGCCATTTTTTTTTTGCACATATATGGAGAGTCATTATGCTTTTATATTTATAAACTAATATGTTGGTTATTCACTCATTTTCCACACATCACATGGCCAACATTGCAAATCAGACTATTAAAGGCCTTATCACAGCAGGCAATTCAGGCCAGGAGCCTACACTGTATTGGGTGGGATCAGTTGGAGAAGTCTCCCTGCAGGTTACAGGTAGATATTTGGGCCTATGAAGAAGCCAGTATCCCTACCAATGTCTTTCTGCATCCAATGCCAGACATCCAACCCTAGCCATAGGTAACAGCTGTGTGTGCGGATACGTGCCACCTCTTCGCTCAGCCGGTCATTACTTTGTATGGGTTTCCTGGCTGCAACTTTTCACATACATGTACAATTCTTGCTGCTGGAATTAGCTATATGCAGAGAATTACCACAGGAGGCCTTCTACTTAACCACCTACTCACTATTTATAAATGGCCAGTGCTGCAGTCTGTGAAGTCTCCTCTCGTAGCGATCAGGCATGAGAGGAGAGAAAGTGTGTAGTACAGTGCTGTGCACTGAAAAAGGGGAGATAAAAAGAATCTCTTACTGATACGGTCACTGGAGCAGTGCAGTGTCCCTATGGTAACATTGTACTTCTCTGGTTAGTGATCAGAGATGGTGTATGCCACTGCAGCAATCCTTTCTTCAGCGTCCTGTACTTCCTGGCCAGTGAACATGGCATTCCTGGGGGCAGCCACATATCAGTAAGCTAGGCGTGTAATTTATGCCCCTAGAAAGCCTGAAGATGCTCCTTGGATTTTGGGCCTCTCCATGTGGGTAGGCTGTAAAAAAGTCTCACACATATGGTATCGCCACACTTGAGAGGAGTAGCAGAATGTGTTTTGGGGTGTAATTATGTATGCATATGTTGTGTGTAAAAATATCTTGACAACTTTGTATAAAAAAAATAAAATAATAATTTTCTTTCCTGCATTTTCCAAAAACGTGTGGCAAAAATTTACATTTTCAAAAGACGCACTGTGCCTCTCAGAAAATACCTTGGAGTGTTTGCTTTCCAGAATGGGGTCATTTTGTGGGTGTTTCCACTATCCTAGTGCTCCAGAGCCTTCAAAAATGTGATAGGCAGTCAAGATATTAGATGTGTAATTTATGACCCTGAAATGTCTGAAGGTACTCCTTGCATATAGGCTGTGAAAAAGTCTCCCACATGTGGTATCCTCAGCTGGACTCTGCTGTCAGAATACACGGATCATCGTTGCAGCACTGATCTAACTAAAGTTTTCTATCATGCCCATTTGTGAGCAGTTGAACAGCCCCTGCTGAACAGGTCGAATTTTGATGCATCTATGGCCAGCTTTCGGCACCAGGGTTCTAGACAGAGAAAAGAGGAAGCAGACCTGAACCAACAGAAACCTTGGAAAAGTCTGTATATTGTATCTGTTCTGAGATACCCAGCATTAGAGGAACTGTGCAGTCTTTTCAAGTTAAGATACACGTTTTAACGAGAGCTACTTAAAGCCGAACTCCAGGATGCTATTAAAAATCTCCTAATATTGTCTTCAAGTATGTATACTTAAAGGGTAAGTTCACCTTTACAGAAAAATTTGTAAGGTGAATTTACACTGGACCCCCTCCCCCCCAGCCCCGCTGACCTGGAACGCCGCGATCACCCGTTAGGAGATATCATGTTGCACCTCACTGGTCCGGGGCTTAGAAATCCCCTTGGCTTAACCTCCTAAATGTACCTCGTAAGGAGGTACTTTTAGGAGCATTGTAATTGGTCGGCGCCGACCAATCAGAAACCGTGTAGCCCGCCCTGTCACCGCAGGCGAAGAGGAGAGAAAGCCGTGGCGATTTCAAAACCCTGGACTGGTAAAGCAGCTATACGATATGTCAGTGCGGGGGATCGCTGGACTCCAGGTTAGCGGGACCCAATGCAATGGAAAGGGGGTCCAGTGTAAGTTCACTTTACAGATTTTCTGTAAAAGTGAACTTACATTTTAAATATTGCACATCAGTTAATAAACAACCTCATCATTTAGCTCAAAATTCTACCGCCCCCACCCCCAAAAAAAAAAAAAAAAAAAAAAAAAGGATCATCGCTGCTGCTATTCAAAAAAAAAATGCTTCACCAAGGAATCGTGAAGAAGTCTAATGCAGGCCAACACATCACAACCACCCCTATCACAGTGCCACTATGAGCAGGAGAGGCATGACAGACCAAGAGACTATTGTGTTGCCATTCACAGAGTAAGGTCATCAGAGGCTGGACAGACCAGGAGTCTATTGGCCTGTCACTTATATGACCATTATAGTTGGCAGTCAGACCAGGAGGAGTTTGAGACTCTTAGGTCCGCCCACTACAGAAAATGGGGATGTAATGACTGCTCCCTGAAAACAGAACTACAGCAGGGAAGTTTCAAGACTGGTGGCCTGGGGGATAGAGAGCAGAGTCACCACCAATCTTATAAAATGGATGTGAGGTGGAAAGAGGCCTCTCATTATGGAAGCAAATGGCTATATCTTGATTGCTGAACATATAAAGAAAACATTCATTAAAGTTAAAAAAAAAAGAAAAAAAATGGGAGAAAATTCTGCCTGGGGTTCAGCTTTAATGTAAGAAATCTTACTAGGAAGTGTTAATGTTTTAATGTTAATAATCCTTTACGTACACAGGGGCAGGCATACTTACCAAAAACAGAAATAATAATAAATCATTGGATAACAGTAAAAGTTTTAATTCTGTGTTTTAGGATAAAATACAATACAAAACAAGTCCTTCTATTCAAGTGGCATTTCTTTGCATAAAGAATGAGATCAAGTTTAAAAATAATCTCATTTCAAAACGTGAGCTTTATCCATTGAATCCCCTAATACATATAAATCTGGTAATAGAGGCTAATGTTATGCATTTAGTCTTTGGTACATAATCAGCTTATATACGCTTCTTTTCCCAGCACGCTCTGCTGCTCCTCAGTGACTTCCAATGACCGCGACGGCTAGGTTTCGCTGTAGATCTGCTCAGGCAGTGTAACACTCTGTCCTTTAAAACTTATCAGGAAAGGTATCCATTTCCTGCTTGATTCGTTTCTCTATCAGCAACAATAGCTGGCTGTCAGTTGTTGGAATGCTGATGCTAACAAACACTTGCTTTTTAGTCTTCATTGCTGCAAATAAAAAAAGACAAAAAAAGATTACTTCCCCTTTCTTATTTTGTGCCAGCTAGGAGCCGAAGTTTACAAGTTTTGCAGAGTGATTAAGTCCCCTTTCACACTACAAGTGCTACATAAATGCACTGGCTGGCAGCTCACCTTAACATACCTTTTTTTTTTTTTTTAACGTAGCGCACTGCATGCTCAGCATGTGTGCGTTCGACAATAATGCATTGGAGTGTGTTCATTCAAAACAGACGCTGCAGTAACGCATCAGTGTCAAGGGAATTCATGAAAACCTGTCCTAAGGGATATATATCAGTTGCTGACCTTCTGAAAATGCTTCTAGCCTGGCTGTTATGTGGCTTCCACTCTTCTGGAAATTCACTGATCTTGATCTGGTATGTATTTGAGGAGTTCAGACATTTGATCTGAACTAATTAGCTGCTTGCTTGAATCATGCCATTAAAATGAAAGGAACCAGTACTACAGCCAAACAATAGTATTTTCAGAGAGGTCAGCAAAGCAACTTTGAGGATTCAAACAAAGGTGCCCATTTACACCTTTACCTTTGTAGCTGGTACATGAATGAAGGCAGCACAATTTTGGATCATGTCTCAATGATAAAATATACATCATTTTAACTGCTATTCCTAGATCTTAGTACAGTGAGGGAAAAATTATTTGATTCCCTACTGATTTTGTACGTTTGACCACTGAAAGAAATGATCAGTCTATAATTTTAATGGTAGGTTTATTTTAACAGCGAGACAGAATAACAAAAATTTTCCAGAAAGACGCATTTAAAAAAAAAAAGTTATACATTCATTTGCATTTTAATGAATGAAATACGTTTTTGAGCACTCTCTAGTGTTCACATTGACAGCGGGAATGAAATTGTGTGAGTTCAGCTGAACTCGCACAATTTCATTCCAACGTGTCAGTTCCGACTTCGGGGGCGATTTCAGAGACATCTGTGCGGGTTTCTGCACAGATGCCTATTGAAAAGCACACCCCGAAGTCACCAAAAGTAGTACAAAAACTTTGGGAATCGGTGCAGTGTCGCACAGATTCAGACGGTGCCATTGCTGGCAATAGCCGCTGATTTGGCCAATGTGAACCAAGGCTTAAAGGGAGCGTTCCTAATCTCAGCTTGTTACTTGTATAAAAGACAACTGTCCACAGAAGCAATCAGATTCCAATCTCTCCACCATGGCCAAGACCAAAGAGCTGTTCAAGGATGTCAGGGACAAGATTGTAGACCTACACAAGGATGGAATGGGCTACAAGACCATTGCCAAGCAGTTGGTGAGAGGGTGACAACAGTTGGTGCGATTATTCGCAAATGGAAGAAACACAAAATAACTGTCAATCTCCCTTGGTCTGGAGCTCCATGCAAGATCTCACCTCGCAGAGTTTCAATAATCATGAGAAAGATGAGGAATCAGCCAAGAACTACATGGGAGGATCTTGTCAATGATCTCAAGGCAGCTGGGACCATAGTCACCAAGAAAACAATTGTCAACACGCTACGCTGTGAAGGACTGAAATCCTGCAATGCCCGCAAGCTCCCCCTGCTCAAGAGAGCACATGTAAAGGCCAGTCTGAAGTTTGCTAATGAACATCTGAATGATTCAGAGGATAACAAGCTCTTTGACATCAACTCAACTCACTGTGTTTGGAGGAGGAGGAGGAATGCTGCCTATGACCCCCAGAACACCATCCCCACCGTCAAACATGGAGGTGGAAACATTATGCTTTGGGGGCGTTTTTCTGCTAAGGGGACAGGACAACTTCACTGCATCATTGGGAAGATTGACGGGGCCGTGTACTATCAAATCTTGGGCGAGAACCTTCTTCCCTCAGCCGGGGCATGGATAATGGGTCATGGATGAGTATTCCAGCATGACAATGACCCAAAACACATGGCCAAGGCAACAAAGGAGTGGCTCAAGAAGAAGCACATTAACATCCTGGATTGGCCTAGCCAGTGTCCAGTCCTTAATCCCTTAGAAAATATGTGGATGGCGCTGAAGGTTTGTTTGAGTTACCAAATGTCAGCCTCAAAATCACTTGGAGAGGATCTGCAAAGAGGAGTAAGACAAAATCCCTCCTGAGATGTGTGCAAACATGGTGGCCAACTAAAAGAAACATCTGACCTCTGTGATTGCCAACAAGTACGAAGTCATGTTTTGCGAAGGTGTCAAATATTTATTTCACTCTCATACTTTCATATAGACTCGGGAAAACACAGGGTAAAGGTCATAGCGCAACACGTTTAATCCTTAAAAGCGATTCACAAATAAAGTGACAAGTGCACACTTACAATTTGTGGGTGCTGAAATCAGCACCACCATGTACAGCCAGCAAAAAGCTTTGAACAGAGCACAGTTTGTTCTCTCCTGAGCGTGCGTTCCACAGCGCCAGAGGTTGGAACCACGGGAACCAGAAGAGACGCAGGTACGGGCAGGGTGCACGTCATCAGAAAGCTTATGATATATGATCTTATATCAATGGAATAAGGGCTTTAAGTGTGGTTCACTGCGCTATTGTGGTTACTGGTTTCCAATGAATGTGGATGGTGCAAAGTCTATCCTTAGTATATTAGAGAGAATCTGAGGTGTGACCCAACGATTGGGATCCCCTAAAGAGTACGATTATTACAAGGCTTGTATACATTACATTTTATGCGTTTCCAAAATATGATTGCTGGTGGAGCACATTCTATTCGATTGATTAGCATCTGCACGCAACTCTCAACACTTGGTGATTGGACTCTACTTGAGGACTGTATGTATGTATGTATGTATGTATGTATGTATGTATGTATGTATGTATGTATGTATGTATATATATATATATATATATATATATATATATATATACACACACATACATATACACACACACACACCATTTTTTTTCAATTTTTTTTTGCACTATAATCACATTTGATTTAGTTGTATTTTAAAAAAGGACTGTTTAGGGTTTTCTGGAATTTTTTGATGAATTATTGATTCTTTGAGGGAGCGCCACACTTTAAATGCAGAGTTTAATCGATGGTATGCAGAGATGTACACAGTTGAAACGCAATTTTTTTTTTTTTTCTTGAAGGTAACCTCTACTTAGCATTTTCCATAATATGTCCAGGTTTGTGTGAGGTTTACTTTAAGCACCCCCCAAACCTAGTTTATGTAAATGAGAAGTCCATCTAGAAAAGCTATGTTTTTTTATAGACTTGCACGTTGATGCATATTTTATATGCCCCAAACCGTGTTTTTGTCTTCCGAGACAAAAATTTAAAAGGTCCATTTACACAATTGTGCTGTGTTAATGTGCATTGTGTTAAGACAGCTAATTCATTTCAATAAACAATATTAAATCCCTGCGCCAAAAGAATCAGCTATCTAGTGTGCGATATCCCTGCTGCTCATCCAGCAGCTGATAAGTAAAAAACATAGTTGCCTCAATAGAATAGAATAAATGCAATCAAAATACATAGAATATCAAAAAACAAAATGAATCTGGTTATCAAGAATATACACTATAACAAGTATATATGCAGGATTTTATTTTGGACACTTGTTATATAGTACCTATAGTAGCCAGATTTATTTTATTTGTTTTTTTTTTTGTATTATATGTATTTTGATTGCATTTATTCTGTCACTATCAGATATGGTGTGGTGTTGGATGGTACCATCATTCCTAGCATATAGACATAAAATGTGAAAACCCCTCTTGGGATATATTCTATAGTCCCTATATCGGCACAGGCTCAGTAAAACATAGTACAGAAATAAAAATATGAAAAAAAAGCCTTATAAGTACAAAAATCAATGACATTTAATTGTTTTCATTGAGTCCTGTACTAATAAAGCTTTTTATATTTCTGTACTATTTTTTTGAGCCTATGCCACTATAGTCCCACTCCCAAAATGGTTTTTAACATTTTTTTTGTCTTTATTCTGTCACTAAGGCGATACCTAGCGCTAATCCTCTTTTTTACATAGGCTGCTTACTGCGCCATAAAACGTATTGTATATGTAGCAATTTTTGCAGAGCACTGGAACGCAAGCCCCCTCAGAAAGGTGCGTTGGGCTGGCATTCAAAAAAATGGCACAGTATCAACACGTGTAACACATGTTTTGCAATAAAACTCACATTACTTCAGCCCAATAGTGTAAATGAGCCCTAAAATAATAGTGTTTCCATGGTGCAGATATGAGACAAGCTACAAATCCCACAATCCCCATGATCCAAACACACACTACGGTCTCAAAAATGTAGCTTGGAGTATTATTAAAACATGCTTTGCACTATAACACAGTAATGTAGACAGGCTTTCCATCAATACTTTAAAGAGGAAGTAAACTTCTCTGGATTATATACTATATTATACTATAATAAGGCTTACATATAGGTATTGTAAATATCTCCTAAACTTGCACCGCTTAGGAGATATTTACTGTATACACCACCAATGACGTAATCGGCACATGGCGTTTCTTCAGACCCCTGTGGCGTGACCGGCGGCTCCCATGTGCATGCACTGGAGTGACGTCACACAGCCAGAGTCCACAAACCCAGAAAAAAAGACAGGCGAAAATGGATGCAGCCTCCAGCGGTGACGACAAGGGCTTCGTTTGCAGGTATGTTACACAAAATGCGCTAGTATGCAATGCATACTAGCACATTAAGCCTTTACTTTGCAGGTCAGCAAAAAAAGGCAGTGTTTACTTCCTCTTTAATGCCAGGCATAAACAAACAGAACATAGTGTCTCTTGTTCACAACTAAGCTCTCTAACAAAATGACAAAGAAAAGTGGTGTGAATGAGCTTTAAATCAAAGCTGCAGGTCAAGTTAAAAATCATAAAAGTAATTTCCATGGCAGGTAGCTATATGACAGCACATTTTAACGTGTGCCTTTGGTGCTGGGGTCACCTAACTCAAGGAATGCCTGAAGACTCAGCTGTTCCCCGATCCCCGGTGGTTGTAGTACAAATGAAGCACTCACCCCCACACCTGATGTCTGAAGGAGCGATCACATGGAAGGTGTGCTTGCCCAAACAGCAACTCAAAGAAATTTGCTACTAATATTTCTGGTTGGGGAGGCTACAAGATCAACCACAAGAAAAGGTTGTGCTGACACCATGCAGCTCCGGAAGTTATTTTAAAAAACTTCAATTAAATTACTAGAGGCTGTGAGACAGAGATCAAGTCAGTAAATTAAAGGCAAATTCTGCCTTTTGTAAAAAAATAAAATAAAATAAATAAATAATAAAAAAAAGCATGCTCATGATTTTGCAGGTAAAAAAGCTTCGCTTTTTAAATTTTTTTTTCACACTGCAACTTGCAAAACATTGCACCAGCGATCAGGGGTGCAATGCCAGGCTCCTGCAGACAATTAGTACAGCTGTCTGCTCATACCTCCATACTGGGCAGAAAGTTAAGTCCCATTCATTTTAAGCCCCTTTCACACTGGGGCGGTGGTAGCGGTAAAGCGCCACTAGTTCTAGTAGCCCTTTGCCGCTGTTATAGCGGCGCTTTTGCGCCACTATTCGGGCGGCAGCGGGGTGCTTTTACCCCCCACAAGGGGTTAAAAGCACCAGCGTGCCGCACTTCCGAGGCGGTGTTCAGCCGCTTCGGAAGCACTGGCCATTGATTTCAATGGCAGGGGCGGTGTATACGCCGCACCGCCCCAAAGATGCTGCTTGCAGGACTTTTTTTCCGTCCTGCAAGCGCACCGCCCCAGTGTGAAAGCACTCGGTCTTTCACACTGGGGTGCATTCGGGAACGTTTACCAGGTACTATTTTTAGTGCTAAAGCACCTGGAGAACGTTCCAGAGTGAAAGGGGTCTTAGTGTTTTGGGATCGTGTGGTAATTGCAGCACAACAATTATTCTTAATGGCACCCCCAAAGGGGTTGCAATCCTGCCGTGATTTTCATGCAACAAGATCACTTTGCAAATCTCGCCTTCACAAATCACATGAAGCTTGTCGTCTGAAAAGGAGCATTGGCTTCTTTTTGGGGCACAAATGCGCATAGGACACGCAGAATCCTGTAAATGGCGTCTTATCAAAATCGTGTAGCGACGATGTGAACAGGGCCTTACTGAAGAGCAGTAAGAGTCAGTGAACTACAAGGACTCTCACCAGCGTCCTTGCAGTTCATTCAGTGACAGAACTTTGTAAATGAATGATGCAGTAGTGTGGGCAGAGATGATCCCTTGCCCACTGTCATGGGGGGGTGCAAGGGATTGCTCCTAAGTAACATGTTACACCCCAAATACAGGTATAACATGTTACAAAAGGTGAAATTATCCTTTAAAGGGTAATTATCTAAACACTGAAAATAAAAACTTAAATTTTAACACCTACAAACTACACCAGGATTTGGGGCTTTGAAAAATAAAAAGACAATAAGGGTCAGTGTTGATAGGCTATTGTGTGCTTCAGAACAGATTTTTTTCCCTATACAAGTCTATAGGACTGCAAAAGAATGTCAACTCCACTTGCAAAGAATGCTGAATGCTTTCATGAGCATCTCAAATGAATGCCAAAAAGTATGCTGCATTTACCCATGTAAGCCTGTTGACGCAGATCTTTCATATATTAATTAGCCAGCACATCCAAGAAAAGTTATTGCAGGATTTTGGATTGGTTGCTCAAAGACAAAGTTGCAACAGATCTGTAGCTATTTGCCATACACGAGTCAATCACACGTAAAGTTAGTCTAAATGTACCCATTTGTCAAAAAAATAGCTAATGTACAGGCAGATTTTGCCCTCCATGCTCCATGAACACAAAGTATGTGTGTGGGCTCCTAACTTTCCGGTGTGGGCTGACAACATTGCCACTGGTGCACTGGAATCCCAAGGAGTGTTCACCCCTGCTAGATTACAGAACTTCTATCCCCACCCAAATTCTGTCCTTTTCCAGATACTTTCATTGATGCCGTTTAAAATCAATGGATACTATTCTATACTCCTACTCTTGGACCTTTCTGCTGCCTTTGATACTGTTGACCACTCCCTCCTCCTCCAAAAACTCCATGCCATTGGTCTCCATGACTGTACTCTTCGCTGGTTCTCTTCCTACTTATCCACCTTTATTGTTACTTACAACTCAACTTCCTCCTCTCCTCACCCTTTCTCTGTTGGGGCCCCATAAGGTTCTGTTCTTGGGCCTCTCCTATTCCTTATCTACACCTCCTCCCTGGGTCAGCTGATAGCCTCCCACGGCTTCCAATACCATCTCTATGCTGATGACACACAATTCTATCTCTCTACCCCTCAGCTCACTCCCTCAGTCTCCTCGCGTATCACTAATTTACTAACAGATATATCAGCCTGGATGTCACACCACTTCCTCAAACTCAATCTATCCAAAACCGAACTTATAATTTTTCCTCCACACTGTAGGTCCGACTATATAGACAATCATTTAATCACTATGCGCTCCTCTGACTCCCTCACTCGACTCCCCATCTCTCTATCTTAACACACAGTAGTCGTATCTCTACCATAACCTTCGGCACCCTCCGATAGTCGACTGGGTCCCTCCTCCACATCTATTCCTTATCCTCTCCGGGTTCTTGTCTTGGAATACCCCGGGGTTGTCTCTTTCCCACTCCTCTCCTCCTTCAACTCAACATTCATTGTTATTTCCACCTATTCATCCTTCTCTTGGTCGCTTCTC
>BLSH010368059.1:73115-87821 GCA_018402905.1 Glandirana rugosa | reverse complement strand
TGGCAAAGAACTCTCTGAGGATCTGAAAAAAAGAATTGTTGCTCTGCATAAAGATGGCCTAGGCTATAAGAGGATTACCAAGACCCTGAAACTGAGCTGCAGCACGGTGGCCAAGAACATACAGCAGTTTAACAGGACAGGTTCCACTCAGAACAGGCCCCGCTGTGGTCGATCAAAGAAGTTGAGTGCATGTGCTCAGCCTCATATCCAGAGGTTGTCTTTGGGAAAGACGTATGAGTGCTGCCAGCATTGCTGCAGAGGTTGAAGGGGTGGAGTGTCAGCCTGTTAGTGCTCAGACCATACGCCGCACATTGCATCAAATTGGTCTGCATGGCTGTCATCCCAGAAGGAAGCCTCTTCTAAAGCGCAAGAAAGCCCACAAACAGTTTGCTGAAGACAAGCAGACTAAGGACATGGATTACTGGAACCATGCCCTGTGGTCTGATGAGACCAAGATAAACTTATTCGGTTCAGACGGTGTCAAGCGTGTGTGGCGACAGCCAGGTGAGGAGTACAAAGACAAGTGTGTCTTGCCTACAGTCAAGCATGGTGGTGGGAGTGTCATGGTCTGGGGCTGCATGAGTGCTGCTGGCACTGGGGAGCTACAGTTCATTCCATTGAGGGAACCATAAATGCCAACATGTACTGTGACATACTGAAGCAGAGCATGATCCCCTCCTTTTGGAGACTTAGCCACAGGGCAGTATTCCAACATGAAAATGACCCCAAACACACCTCCAAGATGACCACTGCTTTGCTAATGAAGCTGAAGGTAAAGGTGATGGACCGGCCAAGCATTTCTCCAGACCTAAACCCTATTGAAAATCTTAGGGACATCCTCAAACGGAAGGTGGAGGAGCGAAACGTCTCTAACATCCACCAGCTCCGTGATGTCGTCATGGAGGAGTGGAAGAGGACTCCATTGGCAACCTGTGAAGCTCTGGTGAACTCCATGCCCAAGAGGGTTAAGGCAGTGCTGGAAAATAATGGTGGCCACACAAAATATTGATACTTTGGGCCCAATTTGGACACTCACTTTTGTTGCCAGCGGTTTAGACATTAATGGCTGTGTGTTGAGTTATTTTGAGGGGACAGCAAATTTACACTATTATACAAGCTGTACACTCACTACTTTACATTGTAGCAAAGTGTCATTTCTTCAGTGTTGTCACATGAAAAGATATAATAAAATTTTTACAAAAATGTGAGGGGTGTACTCACTTTTGTGAGATACTGTACATTCAGCTTTAATTATAACTTGAATGAGGTTTCCTGACTGAAGGGAACTCTTTCCTTCCCTCTAACTTTTCCCCTCCCATTGACTAACTGCACCTGCTGGGGAATTTGTGTATTGCAGCACGACCTTAAAGTATTTTTACACGTTTACAGTCAAATTTCAATAACATCTACTTTAAATTTGTACATGCCCTCATTCACATAACATAACGTTAAAAAATGCATCTTTGCTTTTTTTTAGATGCTCTATTGTGGGCCCTCAATCAAAGAAAAAATCCTTGGTAGTTTTTTTGACTGCCTGTACTCTGCAGGCAGATCTTCCTTATCAGTTGTAGCTAGGTTTCAACCAGGTCTGTCCTAACAAAGGGTGAAAGGTGTAGAAGCTGGGCTTTTTGCATTGTATGTTAATGAGGACAGATTTGGGACACGCTCACTCGAAAATTGTTTAAAAAAAACCTTGCAGTCCGCCATGACACCTCCTCCTGAGAAACACCTAACAGGTAAGACATTATATATATATATATATATATATATATATATATATATTTTTTTTTTTTTTTACACATGCTTTGTAAATGGGAAATGGCCTCAGGTGATACTCGACGATGAAACAAATCCTTCTACATAAGTTGTACCCATTTATTTGCAGCCCTTTCTTCTCTACAGCTGTTCAAAGTCCAGGTATGATACAGCTTGTCTGAGCTGTCAGAAAAAAGGGGGCGCAGAGCTGAAATTGCACACTGCAGAGTTCAGTGGGGAGAGCTCTGAGAACTGATTAGAGGGAAGGGACACCCACCCCCTCACACAGGAACAGATCTGATCCTGTCAATTACAGGCTGTGTGCTGGAGATCCCTCCCCTTTCGCCTTGTTTCACTTGGTGGTAGGAAAAATTGTCAGAAGTGATTCATGCTGATAGCAGAGGAATCAGGCAGCAGACAGAAATGTCACTTAGTTCTCTGAATTGAGAAAAGGTCACACTATAGAGCGATATGCTTTGTTCATATTTAATGTCTGAGGTTTACAACCACTTTAATGATCTCCAGCTACCCCCTAAACAAATACATGCAGGCCATTGATCCTCTATATCAATATCTACAACCATCAGAAATACATTCATTTATTCTGCTTTATTAAAAAACAAAACCTTTTGTATTAATATTTTTGCAGCCCAACAATATAACAGTGCAGTATCAACACTCTCCCAGGAGCCTATGGATGATGCTTGTAACGCTCAGCCAGTAAATCCCTGGAACAACCTGGCATCCCTTTGTGCCAGTGAATCTATAAGTTCTGGTAAGTAGATACATAGAACTAGTAAGTGATTCTTATATAGATGTAATTAATGTAAACATCTAAGGATTTGGGGTATTTTTTTTCCAATTTTTAAAAAGTTTTTAATCTTTTGTATTATGACTTTTTACTATGTACATAACATACTCTACTACTCCACTAAAGCATTTGTAAAGGAAATGGCCTCAAGTGATATTTGAAGATTAACCACCTCAATACCGGGCCTGTTTTTTGGACTTGGTGTTAACAAGTTAAAACCATTTTTTTTTGCTATAAAATTACTTAAAACCCCCAAACATCATATATATTTTTTTTCTAACACCCTAGAGAATAAAATGGCGTTCATTACAAAACGTTGTCACACCGTATTTGCGCAGCGGTCTTACAAGCGTGATTTTTTTTTTAACCCCTTCAGATCCGCGCTATAGCCGAAGTACGGCTCCAGCACGGATCTGAATTTCCGGGTGGACGTCCATGGATGTCCTGCCCTTGTGCGCGCTCCTGGCGTGCACTCACAGGCGGCACGCATGCGTGGCCACCGCACGCTCCGTGGGCGTGCCCGCGGATCGGACGGACTCAATATCCGCCCCAAGACCCGCAATCACCTGACAGAGTTGCAGAACGGGGAACCGCCAATGTAAACACGCCGGTTGTCCGTTCTGTGACAGGGGGCATGACAGATCTACTGATCCCTGTCACTCGGATCAGTTAGATCTGTTCTGTCTAGGCCAGCCCAGCCCCCATACAGTTAGAACATGTCTAGGGAACCCCTTCACTGCCCCCTTAGTGTTAACCCCTTCCCTGCCAATGACATTTATACAGTAATATGTGGCTATTTAAATTTTTGATCGCTGTATAAATGTCATTGGTCCCAAAAAAGTGTTAAAAATGTCCGACATGTCCGCCCCAATATCGCAGTCTCGATAAAAATCGCAGATCGCCGCCATTACTAGTAAAAAATAAATAATAAAAACGCCATAAATCAATTCCCATAGTTTGTAGACGCGATAGCTTTTGCGCAAACCAATCAATATACGCCTATTTTTTTTTTTGTACCAAAAATATGTAGAAGAATATAAATTGGCCAAACCCGATGAATCATTTTTTTATTATTATTTTTTTTTAATTTGTATTATAGCAAAAAGTAAAAAATATTGTTCTTTTTTCAAAATCGTTGCTCTTTGCTTGTTTATAGCGGCGATCAGAAATGACGCAGAGGTGATCAAATACCACCAAAAGAAAACTCTATTTGTGGGAAAAAAATGATATAAATTTTGTTTGGGTACAACGTCGCACGACCGCGCAATTGTCATTCAAAATGTGACAGCGCTGAAAGCCAAACATTGGTCTGGGCAGGAGGGGGGTTTAAGTGCCCAGTAAGCAATTGGTTAAAAAAAATTACTTTTTTGAGTGAAAAAATAAGACAACAGTAAAGTTAGCCCAATTTTTTTTCCATATTGTGAAAGACAATGTTACGCCGAGTAAATTGATATCCAACATGTCATGCTTCAAAATTGCGCCCGCTTGTGGAATGGCGACAAACTTTGCAACCTAAAAATCTCCATTGGCGACGTTTAAAAAATTCTACAGGTTAGCAGTTTTGAGTTACAGAGGAGGTCTAGTGCTAGAATTATTGCTCTCGCTCTATTCATCGCGGCGATACCTCACATGTGTGGTTTTAACACCGTTTTCTTATGAGGGCGGGACTTACGTATGTGTTCGCTTCTGCGTGCAAGCTCATGGGGATGGGAGAGCTTTAAAAAAATTTTTTTCTTATTTATTTTACTTTCTATTTTTTAATTTTACACTGTTCTTTAAAAAAAAATTTTGATCACTTTTATTCCTATTACAAGAAATGTAAACATTCCTTGTAATAGAAGAAAAGCATGCCAGGACCTCCTAAATATGTGATCTGGGGTCAAAAAGACCTCAGATCTCATATGTACAGTTAAATGCAAAAAAAAAAAAAAAAAATTTTAAAAAAGGACAGTTCAAAAAGAAAAATGTCCCCTTTAAGAGCATTGGACGAAAGTGACTTGTGACTCCACTTCCGCCCTGCAATGTTATGGAGCCGAGTAGGCGGCATCATCCGCTCACTCGGCTTCCTGTGCAGGGGGGAAACGCACCCGATCATCTCCGCCGCTGCCGATGGTCCGGTAAGTGGCGGAGATGACGGGAAAGTGGCGGGGGGGTTGGGGGCACCTTTCCCGCCACCGATAAAAGTGATCTTGCAGAGAATCTGCTGCTAAGACCACTTTTATCTTGCGGAAAAAAACGGTATCTGAATGGTGCCTGTAGCTGCTGGCACCATTCAGATATCAACGCTCAAAGTCTGCGACATCATATGACGGCGTCCCGACTTGGAGTGGTTAAACAAATCCTTCTACAAAATTTGTACCTGTTTATTTGCAGCCCTTTCTTCTCTACAGCTGTTCAAAGTCCAGAATTGATACAGCTTGTCTGAGATGTCAGAAAAAAGGGGAGCTGAAATTGCACACTGCAGAGTTCACTGAGGAGAGCTCTGAGAGCTGATTGGAGGGAAGGGACACACACCCCCTCACACAGAAACAGATCTGATGCTGTCAATCACAGGCTGTGTGCTGGAGATCCCTCCCCATTCTCCTTGTTTCACCTGTTAGGAAAACTTGTCAGAAGTGACTCATGCAGATAGAAGAGGAACCAGGCAGCAGACAGAAATGACACTTAGTTCTCCGAATTAAGAAAAGGTCACACTATAGAGCGATATGCTTTGTTCATATTTAATGTCTGAGGTTTACAACCACTTTAATGATCTCCAGCTATCCCCCTAAACAAATACATGCAGGCCATTGATCCTCTATATCAATATCTACAACTATAAGAAATACATTTATTCTGCTTTATTAAAAAACAAAACCTTTTGTTTTAATATTTTTGCAGCCCAACAATATAACAGTGCAGTATCAACACTCTCCCAGGAGCCTATGGATGATGCTTGTAACGCTCAGCCAGTAAATCCCTGGAACAACTTGCCATCCCTTGGTACCAGTGAATCTATAAGTTCTGGTAAGTAGATACATAGAGCTAGTAATAACATAGTGATTCTTATATAGATGTAATTAAAGAGGAAGTAAACCCAGATTGGGTTTACTTCCTCTACAGTCCCCTGTAAATTAGAAGCATAATGGGCTACTATGCATCGCATAGTAGCCCATTATGTGCCACTTGCCTGCAAACGTAGCCTACGATGTCCAGCATTGTCCCCTGTGCTGGCCATGTCCATCTTCAGTCCCTCTTCCTTCCGGGTCCACGACTCCGGCGCTGTGACTGGCCAGAGTCGCGTGACGTCACTCCCGCGCATGCGAGCGGGAGCCACCAATCACAGCACAGTGTCAATGGAGAAACGGCACGGAGACCATTTCTTCACTGCGCATGTGCCGAAATGACGTTGGCACATGCAGAACACTGCATATCTCCTGAACCGTGCAAGTTTGCAAGATGTGCAGGGCACCTACAGGTAAGCCTTATTCTAGGCTTACCTGTAGGTTAAAGTGTTGGTCACGAGTTGCCACAAAAGGATTTGGGGTCAGTTTTTTTAATCTTTTGTATTATGACTTTTTACTATGTACTGTACATAACATACTCTACTACTCCACTAAAGCATTTTTACTTCTGCCTGTGTTGCCGTTGGAGAGTCCCCTTCATTCCCGGGGTGGTAAAACAATGTCAGCAGGACAGGCAGTTAGGGTAAATCTCTGTAATTAAGCCCGAATAGCAGTAAAAACTTGGCAAGTGCTCTAACCTTTTTCACCACTCTATCCAAAGTGAAGAAAAAAGGTTTTTGCTGGACATTCACTTCAACTCTTTTGCTGCAAATGATGTGTTCCACACTTGCCCCATAGCCAAATAAAGTGAATCCATTGGGGGCCAGAGCTAGTGTCCCTATTTGAAGATTTCCTCTCTATTACTGCTCCGTGGACAACTCAGAATTTGGGATTTTCTTTTACTTTCACTGTTAATGATAATTTTAAAGCTTTTTAAACTACAGATGAGCCTGGAAAATATAAGGAGCTGAGAACACCACCTGCATGGTGGATACGTACATACAAAATAAAGATAGCAAGAGTATAGTTCTGTTCCTGTACAGTTGTGCTCTTTACAACTTTACATACCCTGGCAGAATTTATGATTTCTTGGCAATTTTTCAGAGAATATGAATGAGAACACAAAAACATTTCTTTCACTCATGTTGGCTGAAGCCATTTATTATCAATCAACTGTGTTTACTCTTTTTAAATCAGAATGACAACAGAAACTACCCAAATGACCCTGATCAAAAGTTTACATACCCCAGTTCTTAATACCATGTATTGCCCCCTTTAACATCAATGACAGCTAGAAGTCTTTTGTGGTATTTGTGGATGAGGCTCTTTATCCTCTCAGATGGTAAAGCTGCCCATTCCTCTTGGCAAAAAGTCTGCAGTTCCTGGAAATTCTTGGGCTGTCTTGCATGAACTGCACGTTTGAGATCTCCCCAGAGTGGCTCAATGATATTGAGGTCAGGAGACTGAGATGGCCACTCCAGAACCTTCACTTTATTCTGCTGTAGCCAATGACAGGTCGACTTGGCCTTGTGTTTTGGATCATTTTCATGTTGGAATGTCCAAGTACGTCCCATGCGCATTCCTGGCTGATGAATGCAAATGTTCCTCCAGTATTTTTTGATGACATACTGCATTAATCTTGTCATCAATTTTGACCAAATTTCCTGTGCCTTTGTAGCTCACATATCCGTGTTTCACAGTAGGAATGGTGTACCTTTCATCATAGGGCTCGTTGACTCCTCTCCAAATTTAGCGTTTATGGTTGTGGCCAAAAAGCTCAATTTTGGTCTCATCACTCCAAATGACTGTGCCAGAAGGTTTGAGGCTTGTCTCTGTGCTGTTTGGCGTATTGTAAGCGGGATACTTTGTAACATTTGCGTAATGGCTTTTTTCCTGCGACTCACCCATGCAGCCCATCTTTCTTCAAGTGCCTCCTTATTGTGCATCTTGAAACAGCCACACCACATGTTTTCAGAGAGTCCTGTATTTCACCTGAAGTTATTTGTGGGGTTTTCTTTGCATTCCAAACAATTTTCCTGGCAGCTGTGACTGAAATTTTAGTTGGTCTACCTAACCGTGGTTTGGTTTCAACAGAACCCCTCATTTTCCACTTCTTGTTTAGAGTTTGAACACTGCTGATTGGCATTCTCAATTCTTTGGATATCTTTTTATATCCCTTTCCTGTTTTATACAGTTCAACTCCCTTTACTCTTACGTTCACTGACAGACGCAGCCCTTCATTAGAGAAGTGGGGTTTATGCTCATATCACTAGGAGTAGACTAGGCAAAATAAAACAAAAGCATAGGTTGGCCCCTCCCAGGGGGTCGTCCTCACCTTAGTATATAACCCCCTGCTAGACAATAGCATATCAGTTTTTATTGCCTAGAGCAAGGAGTAGACCTGGTTCCCTATGGGATCTGCGGTCTTCTGAGATTTTTCTGATGAAGACTGCTATCAAGAAGCCGGCTGGTGGTATAGAGGATACCTAGAATCCAAAAACTTTCCCCAGTCCGGCCAATGTCTGTGCGAGCTACCCTTAGCCTTGGCGGGGACACGCCGCATAGGGCCCGTTCCGTGCGGGCTGCCAGTGGCTAATCCCACTTGTGCCCAGTGACTGGTTTTGTGCCTGTCCAGTGGCCTGGCCAGCAGCATCCCTCTCCATGGGGAGGAAAGTCCGCTCTGGGTGGCTACCTGCTGCGCCCGTCGGATCGGTGAGTGAACCCCTCTTCCGTCCAAGGGGCGCGGACAGTGGGCACCTGGGCAGCGTCTGAGGTAGCCGACCGGTGGGGGCTTACTAGTGGGGACACACTGGGGTTGTCACCTCCTGTCCCCCCCCCCCACTTCCCCTCCCCCCGCAGTACCGCACCCCGCACTGACCGTTTTGAGCACTGTATTCGGACGTTTCACCACGACCGTTCGTTCCCCGCCATTTTGCCATAGCTCGGCATGTTTGGATGGCAGCGGCCATTTTTCTGTAGCCCTTTTCTCGGTATTACGGGGAAGTGATAAAAACGGCAGAAGCACTTCCGTTTTCGCTAAGACAGCGTGGCTGACAGACGCGGCAGTGCAGGCTCTTGAAGTGGAGTGTTTTTTAAGTGCTCATTCCGGTCACAGCGCTGAGGCATCAAAACAGCAAGTATAGCTGGCTCTCCCTGGGTGCTGGTAGCGGTGGGTGCAATCCTTCGGGGTCTCCCTGGCTGATTGGTGGGGTAGAGGTGGTGGTCACACAGTGGGGGTGCCGGAAGTCTGGGGTGTCAGAGGCCGGCAGTGCTATCCACGCCGGGGTCCCTGGTGTCCTTGGAACAGCTGAGGGCTGTATTTGGTGAATTTTTTCCCCAGGCGGGTTCGGTCCCGACTCCAGGGGGTCCCAAGAAACGCCCGCCCCCCCCCCCGTCATTCTTCAGGGGAGGATTCGGAACCAGAGAGCGCCTCGGTGAGGAACCCCCGTGGAGCTATCAGAGGATGAACTGATACCCTCAGACAGTGAGGATGATCAGGGGGCTTCATTATCATGCAACAAAACGATAGTGGCTGCTCTGGTCACTGATATTCGCGAGTCCATGCGGCTTGACCAAGCAGGGGAGTCGCATGAAGCCGCATATATTTGTGGGTCGCTTAAGCCCCCTAGGTCCCCCAGGGCCTACCCTTATGATCAGGTTTTTGAGCAGGCGGTGTTCAAGGAATGGCTGCGGCCGCAAAATTCCTTTGCTTTGCCCAAACGCTTTGCTGTTCGTTATCCTTTTGAGGATAGTTTCACTAAGAGATGGGCTTCCCCAGCAGTGGACCCACCAGTGGCCCATCTGAATAAGGCAACGACCATTCCCTTGGAGGGGTCTCCGTCCTTTAAAGAGGCGGCCGATCGCCGCACGGAGGCAGTGTCTAAGGCACTGTTCTTGTTGGCTGGGTCAGCCATTACATACCCCACATTACACTCAGGTTTGACTTGTGAGTGTGCGCAGGCTGAGGTGCAACAGGCACAACACTTGGAAGAGGGTCTCCGCTACCTATGCGATACTGCATTGGACCTACTTCCCATACTGTCAAAAATGTCTGTTTTTGCAATTGTTATCAGGCGGGTGCTGTGGCTCCGCTCTTGGTCAGGCGACCAGGCATCGAAGAAAGCTCTTACGGATCTTCCCTTTCAGGAAGGGCGTCTGTTTGGCCCACAGTTGGATGAAATCAAAAAGGATTTCACGGGAGGGAAGAGTACTTTCCTTCCAGAGCCAAAACGGCGGGATTTTTGCTGTAGGCAGGGCCCTGTTTCTTCAGGCCAGAAGAAGTTTTTTCTTGCGCCCGGCTCAGCGGGTAAGGGCTTCAAGTCCGGTAAGGCTTTCGCTGGGCCCAGTAAAAGGTCCTGGCAACGTAAGTCTGAAAAAACGAAGGAAAAGTCAGCCTCCGCATGATGAGTTGCCCCCGCCCGATTCACGGGTGGGGGGCCGGTTACTGGGGCGGTGTCAGGTCAGTTCTGGACCTGAAGACACTAAACTGCATTGTAAAGACAAAAAGATTCAGGATGGAGTCCATCCGCTCGGTCGTGGCCGCCCTGCACCAAGGGGAATTCATGGTGTCCCTGGATATCAAGGACGCATATCTCCACGTTCCAGTTTGTCACAGGCACCAGCGTTTCCTGCGTTTCGCAGTGGGAGATCTGCATTACCAGTTTGTGGCACTTCCCTTCGGTCTGGCTTCGGCTCCCCGAGTGTTCACCAAGGTGGTGGCCCCGATGCTGGCGCTGTTGAGACCGAGAGGTATCACGGTGGTAGCCTACCTCGACGATTTACTCCTAAGAGCAGAGTTGGCAGCAGCTCTGGAGGAGAACGTGATAATCACGGTGTCCACATTAAAAGAATTTGGTTGGCTGATCAACCTGCACAAGTCAGCAATGACTCCATCCTGCATCTGGAATACTTGGGTCTGATTCTGGACACAGTGCAGGCGAGGGTGTTTTTACCGCCGAACAACCTCCTGACACTACAGGCAGCAGTGCGAACCCCGTTATCATGCCATTGGTCCTCCTTACGGTTCTGTATGCGAGTGTTGGGGCTCATGGTGTCGGCTTTCAAAGCGATACCTTACGCCCAGAGTCACACTCGGCTCCTGCAGAAGGCGATTTTGTCGCAATGGGACAAATCCCCCCTATCCCTAGACAGACTGATCAGGTTGGATCATCAGTCCCTAGGATCCTTGATTTGGTGGATTCGGGCTCCAGCCCTAAAATTGGGAAAAATGTTTTCTCCCCCTCAATTGGTCGATTGTAACAATGGATGCCAGTCTATCGGGCTGGGGAGGGGTCCTGGGTCAGTTCTCTGCCCAGGGTCGTTGGTCAGCTCAGGAAGCTTGTCTTCCGATAAATGTACTGGAATTGAGAGCGATCAGACTTTGTCTGTCCCGTTGGTCGGCAAGGCTACGAGGCCTTCCTGTCCGGGTTCAGTCGGACAATGCCACAGCTGTGGCATATGTGAACCATCAGGGCGGAACAAGAAGCTCGGCAGCAGCCGCGGAGGCGGCTCTGAATCTACAATGGGCAGAACTTCACGTGCCAGCACTCTCCGCAATCTACATTCCAGGCATGGAAAACTGGCAGGTGAACTTTCTCAGCCGCCGGACTCTGGATCAGGGGGAATGGTCCCTACATCCAGAAGTGTTCCGCCAGATTTGCCTCAAGTGGGGAACGCCTGAGGTGAACCTCATGGCCTCCAGATTCAATCACAAGGTACAGACCTTTGTGTGCAGATCAAGAGATCCGTTGGCGGTCGCCACGGACGCACTGGTGGCACCCTGGGGTCGGTATCGGCTACTGTACATCTTTCCTCCTCTGAAGCTTCTGCTGTGGTTTCTGCACTGGATAGAAGCAGAGGGAATCCCGACAATCCTGGTAGGTCCGGATTGGCCTCGACGTCCTTGGTACGCCAATGTGGTACTGATGGTGGCAGATGTCCCGTGGCGTCTTCCTCTTCGCGAAGACCTATTGTCTCAGGGACCCATCTTGCACCCTGCTTTACCCTCGCTGGCTTTGACGGCTTGGCTATTGAGTCCCAGGTGTTGAGGGATAGGGGTGTCTCTGACTCCGTGATCCCTACTATGATTGAAGCACGCAAGTGTACTTCACGTAAGATTTATTATAGGGCCTGGAAGGCCTATATTGCCTGGTGTGAGGCAGGTGGTTGGAATCCCCACTCTTTTATGCTGTGTCCAGGGTGCTGACTTCTTTGCAGCAGGGACTGGACAAGAACCTGGCGTTAAGTACGCCCTTGGCGTCACACTCGTTGATCCGTACATTTGTACAGGGTGTACGTCATGTGGCTCCTCAGATACGGTCGCCTTTGTCGCCGTGGGATTTGAATCTGGTGCTCTCTGTTCTTCAGAAGCCACCATATGAGAAGATTAGGGACATTCCCTTGCAAATATTGTCGCAGAAAGTGGCTTTCTTGGTGGCTGTTACGTCCGCTAGGTGGGTGTCTGAGTTGGCAGCGTTATCCTGCAAGTCACCTTACTTGGTCCTTCATAAGGACAAGGCGGTTTTGCGACCTTACCCTTCTTTCCTTCCGAAGGTGGTTTCTTCTTTTCATTTGAATGAGGATATTGTTCTTCCCTCATTGTGCCCGCACCCGTCGCATCCCAGGGAATTTGAACTACATTCTTTGGATGTGGTGAGGGCTTTGCGGGTGTATTTGTTTTCTACAGCTTCCTTTCGGAAGTCTGATTCTTTATTTGTGCTGACGGAAGGTTCACGCAAAGGCATGGCGGCCTCGTCGGCTACCATTTCTCGTTGGATCAGGAAGACCGTGACTCATGCATATGAGGTTCGGGGCAAGGTTCCCCCTTTCCCAGTCATGGCTCATTCCACCAGGGCAGTCAGTACTTCCCGGGCTTGTAGACACCAGGCTTCGGTGTCTCAGTGCCCACTTGGGCTTCAGTGCACACGTTTACTAAGTTTTACAAAGTGGATGTTTCAGCATCTGCGGATGCTGCTTTTGGCCGCAAAGTTTTGCAAGCGGCAGTGTAGGCGCGACTGGCGCCGCCTGAGAGGGCTTTTTTGTTGGGTACAGTTGTTATAGTTTACCCGCCCCTCTTGATTGACACAGCTATGGGACATCCCCACTTGTCTAATGAAGAGCTGCGTCTGTCAGTGAACGTAAGAGTAAAAGGGATTTTATTATAACTTACCGTAAAATCCTTTTCTCTGAGTTCACTGACAGACGCAGCACCCACCCCTCTGTTGAGTTTGTACGGCTTGTTATGAACTGATATGCTATTGTCTAGCAGGGGGTTATATACTAAGGTGAGGACGGCCCCCTGGGAGGGGCCAACCTATGCTTTTGTTTTATTTTACCTAGTCTACTCCTAGTAATATGAGCATAAACCCCACTTGTCTAATGAAGGGCTGCGTCTGTCAGTGAACTCAGAGAAAAGGATTTTACGGTAAGTTATAATAAAATCCCTTTTTCCCGCAGATCCTTTGACAATTCTTTTGTATTCCCCATGACTCAGAATCCAGAAATGTCAGTGCAGCACTGGATGAAAGATGCAAGGGTCTGTCAGGTGTCCAGAAACTCATTGACCTTTTTATACACATACACTAATTACAAGCAAACAGATCACGGCTGACAATGGTTACCTTTAATAGCCGTTCAAACCCCTTTGTGCCAACTTGTGTGCATGTTATCAGGCCAAAATCACCAGGGTATGTAAACTTTTGATCAGGGTCATTTGGGTAGTTTCTGTTGTCATTATGATTTAAAAAGAGTAAACACAGTTGATTGGTAATAAATGGCTTCAGCCAAACACTAACCATGAGTGAAAGAAATGTTTTTGTGTTATCATTCATATTCTCTGAAAAATGGCCAAGAAATCATAAATTCTGCCAGGGTATGTAAATCTATGAGCACAACTGTAAGACTTAACCTCTTCTGTACCATTTGGAGGACCTGAATGTAATGCATTCATTCTTCAAGTGATGTGTATTTACGGTAATTATTCAGTTATGGCATGGGTGCTCAACCTATGGCCCTCCAGCTGAACTGCAGAACTACCCACGAGGTATTGCAAGCTGCTGACAGTCCCAAGCATGACTCCCAAAGGCAGAGGCATGGTGGGAGTTGTAGTTCCGCAACAGCTGGAGGGCCGCAGGTTGAGAACCCATGAGTTATGGCAACAACTGATTTTTGTTTTTTTGATATGCGAATGGAAAATAAAACCTTTTTATAAAAAATAAATAAATAAAATGATAGTAAATCTGTTTAAATCCTTAGAGTAAATCAGGCAGGTCCTTATTCATCTGGAATGCTGCACTTAAAGCTGCTCCAGGCAAATATAAAAGACACAAATTAATACAGCTAGGTTTACATTTGTTTTTTTAATCACCTCCCACCTGGCCTATTATAATAATACGGCTAAGCAGGAGCACCATTATCCATTACATCTTATGACGTCCTCCAGGTGCATGTCCTGTGTGCACCCCATGGGCCACATTACGGCGCGATCTGTCACCTGCTGTGTTGACCGGACACAGCGGAAGACAGATCGTTGTTCAAGCCAGTCCTGGTACCATGTAAAAGACCAATCACAGCGATCACATGTCAGCAGTACACAATGGCCTTCATTCATAAGAAAGCTCTATCTGTCTCTAAAAATGTCATTTCGGTACAGTGCTGCATGACTGAGTAATTGCCATTTAAAGTGTGACAGGGCTGAAATCTGAAAATTGGCCTGGGCAAGAAGTGGGGAAAGTGGTTAAAGCCGAACTCTGGGGAAAAAACTTTTTTCCATGTCCTTGTTGCTGATCTCCTACCTTCACCAGCTATGCCATCCATCTTCTGCTGAGCTCTGTAGTTCCTCTGTAGTAGCCTGCTGAACTTGCTGAAAAACCATTATTCCCCTCTGACATCCTGTTTGTAAGATTGCTGGCCCTTCTCCGTCCTGTACTACCAGCAGGGGTCTGACATGCCCATTTGTAGTTTTCTAACAGCCCAGTAGGTATTTCTATCTCCGCCTGCTGGGCTGTAGTGGGCAGAGGGGGTCTCTCAGCCCCCGGTCTGTGCCACCCATCCCACCCGCTCCCTCCTCCTCCTCTCTGCCAGCAACGCCCCCTCCTT
>BLSH010368059.1:59797-73105 GCA_018402905.1 Glandirana rugosa | reverse complement strand
TCAGCAGTACACAATGGCCTTCATTCATAAGAAAGCTCTATCTGTCTCTAAAAATGTCATTTCGGTACAGTGCTGCATGACTGAGTAATTGCCATTTAAAGTGTGACAGGGCTGAAATCTGAAAATTGGCCTGGGCAAGAAGTGGGGAAAGTGGTTAAAGCCGAACTCTGGGGAAAAAACTTTTTTCCATGTCCTTGTTGCTGATCTCCTACCTTCACCAGCTATGCCATCCATCTTCTGCTGAGCTCTGTAGTTCCTCTGTAGTAGCCTGCTGAACTTGCTGAAAAACCATTATTCCCCTCTGACATCCTGTTTGTAAGATTGCTGGCCCTTCTCCGTCCTGTACTACCAGCAGGGGTCTGACATGCCCATTTGTAGTTTTCTAACAGCCCAGTAGGTATTTCTATCTCCGCCTGCTGGGCTGTAGTGGGCAGAGGGGGTCTCTCAGCCCCCGGTCTGTGCCACCCATCCCACCCGCTCCCCCTCCTCCTCCTCTCTGCAAGCAACGCCCCCCCCCCCCTCCTCGCCCACCCGCCATCTCATCAATGATAGCAGAGATCTCCCGCTTAGACATGCCTGGTATTTCTGGAATACCTGGCATGTTTGCTATGTGAACGCCACTCTGCTTTCCCCTGTCACAGCCATATTGTGATGCATAGAGCAGCTCCGATACGGCTGTGACAGGAGAAAGTCACACAGCGGTGTTTACATAGCAAACATGCCAGACATTCCAGAAATACCAGGCATGTCATAGCAGGAGATCTCTGCTATTCCTGAAACGTCTGGCATGCTTGCTATGTGATCTCCGCTGTGTGATTTTCTCCTGTCACAGCCGTATCGGAGCTGCGCTCTGTATCACAATACGGCTGTGACAGGAGAAAGCAGAGTGGTGTTCTTCACATAGCAAACATGCCAGGCATTCCAGAAAAACCAGTCATGTCTAACCGGGAGATCTCTGCTATCATTGATGAGATGGCACTGATGGGCACTGATAAGCGGCACTGGTGGGCACAGTGTCACCGCACTGATGGGCACCGATAAGCAGCATTGGTGGGCACAGTGTCACCGCACTGATGGGCACTGATAAGCAGCACTGGTGGGTACAGTGTCACAACACTGATGGGCACTGAAAAGCGGCACTGGTGAGCACAGTGTCAGCGCACAAATGGGCACTGATAAGCGGCACTGGTGGGCACAGTGTCACCGCACTGATAAGCAGCACTGGTGGGCACAGTGTCACCGCACTGATAAGCTGCACTGGTGTGCACAGTGTCACCGCACTGATAAGCGGCACTGGTGGGCACAGTGTCACCGCACTGATGGGCACTGATAAGCAGCACTGGTGGGCACAGTGTCACCGCACTGATGGGCACTGATAAGCAGCACTGGTGGGCACAGTGTCACCGCACTGATGGACACTGATAAGCAGCACTGGTGGGCACAGTGTCACCGCACTGATGGGCACTGATAAGCAGCACTGGTGTGCAGGGTGTCACCACACTGGTGGGCATGGGGTCACCGCACTGATAAGCAGCACTGGTGGGCACGGTGTCACCACACTGGGCACTGGTGGGCATGGGGTCATCGCACTGAAGGGCACTGATAAGCAGCACTGGTGGGCACAGTGTCACCGCACTGATGATCACTGATAAGTGGCACGGGTGGGCACAGTTTCACCGCACTGATGGCCACTGATAAGCAGCACTGGTGGACACTGTGTCACCACACTGGTGGGCACGGTGTCACCGAACTGATGGGCACTGATAAGCAGCACTGGTGGGCACGGTGTCACTGCACTGATGGGCACTGATGAGCAGCAGTGGTGGGCACGTTGTCACCGCACTGGTGAGCACGGTGTCACTGCACTGATGGGCACTGATAAGCGGCTCTGGGGGGCACTGTGGGACTGCTCTGATGGGCACTGTGTGATCGCACTGATGGGCACTGATAAGTGGGACTGTGTGACCTCACTGATGGGCACTGATAAGCGGCACTGGTGTGACCGCACTGATGGAAACTGATGAGGCTGCACTGTTTACTGACACCATACACTTCCATATATCTGTAGAGGGGTTTCCACCAGCCCTGAAAAGTTTCATTTTTATTTCTTATTTTCGGTGTGATGTGTGTTATATATGATGTTACATATCACAGAGGCCGGTATTGTGGTGATATTGAAGTTTATTTCGCTTTCCATACATTAGAGGGTTCCACCATTATTGTGTTATTGATTAGTAAGTTAGCGCTGCACTTTTTTGTGTTTTTCTCATGCTGACATTTACTTGTGTCACATGCTCATATAAAACATCACAGCTCTTTCTTTCTGAGGGATGTTCTCATACACCAAACCAGCACGGATTGTTGTTATAACTATCTCAAATCTGCAGGAGGAGGAATATTTCTAATAGTGAATTACAGCTTACAATTACAATATATATATATATATATATATATATATATATATATATATATATATATAAATAGTTCATGAATTGATCCAAAAAAATATATATATCCCCAAAAAATAGTTCATCAATATCTCAAACTTGTGCATCTCAGTGACTCCTTATTTCTTAGTGATGTGATAAAACGATCACCCAGTGTAGTCCTCCCCCAGTCTCACTAAACACACTCACCAAAGGTAATGGCTTGTAATATTATAAACCGGCAACTGCGCCTTTAAACAAACTCCTGATTTTAATCCAAAGCACCGCTTCACTGCACACCTCTCCTCTCCAGATCTTGTAACCACAACCCACATGGATATGAAATGTAAGAAGAGGACTCCAATATTGTAATACCATATTGGCACGCTTTATTAAAAAAAACATGTAAAATATCCACTCACATTCTATGAGTGTCCGACCCGACACTAGGTAATAGCAGCTTCCAGTCGTCTCTGGCTGCTATACACCACTGTGAGCCGCGAGAACGATCCTGGTTAGCGTGGTGATGTCAGCGTCCTTGCCCCGCCCAATACAACCACATGCAAGAAGAATGCAGAGGGATGTGGATCTGACACAACTTATGCCTTCTTTAAACACTTCAGCTCCGGAAGGTTTTACCCCCTTCATGATCAGGCCATTTTTTGCCATTTAGCACTGCACTAATTTGACTGGTAATTGCGCGGTCATGGAACGTTGTGCCCAAACAAAATGTATATCATTTTTTTCACCCAAATAGAGCTTTCTTTTGGTGGTATTTGATCACCACTGGGTTTTTTATTTTTTGCGATTTAAACGAAAAAAGACTGAAAACTCTGAAAAAAAAACCCCAATATTTTTTACTTTCTGCTATAATACATATCCAATAAAAATGTTTAAATAAAATAGCTCTTTATATACAAATATCCTAACACTTTCTTTCTCACTAACTTAGTGGTATTGTTGTCTAAAACACAGCTTATGCCCCATTCGAATGAATAGGTATATTCAACGCTAGGGGGCTTTGGAACTTTGTATTTAGTACAATTTGCATAACCTGACGTTGTATGACATTTTTACACATACTACTCGTTGCATGATGCCTTATTCAGAACTATGTCTTCCTTATATGTTTCTACTTATTTGTGCTTTTTCAAAACAATAAAAAATATTGAAACACAAAAAAATAAAAAAATCTAATTTCTTAATAAATGTAGGCCAATATGTATTCTGCTACATGTCTCTGGTAAAAAGAATCCCAATTAGCATATATTGATTGGTTTGTGTGAACGTTATCACGTCTACAAAATATGCAAAATATATTGGAATTTTTATTTATGTATTTATTTTTAGTACTAGTAATGGTGGTGATTAGTGACTTAGAATGGGACTGCGATAGTGCGGCGGACAATCTGACACTAACTGATGCTGGGGGGCAATTGACCAACTGCCACTGACATTACCAGTGACACTAATACGGTGATCAGTGCTAATAATATACACTGTCGCTGTACTAATGACACTAGCTGGGAAGGGGTTAACATCTAGGGCGATCAAGGGGTAAAATGTGTGCCTAACAATGTGTAATGCGAGCCGATTTTTACTAAGTGTCTCTTTGTTTCTTATCCCTGCTTTGCAGGGATAAGAAACATAGAGATCATTCCCTGTCTACTGAGCCCTGTGTTGATTGTCAACACAGGGCTTTGGGCTGTGATTGGACGCAACCTATCAGCAGGTCCCAGCCATGAATTATTGGCTGGGACTTGCTGACAGACTCCCATTGTGTACAATTACACCGGGTGTCATGGGGGGCGCGTACCCTAAACCCGGGAACAGGCAGCTATGTACGGGATCGTCGCATTGCCTGTGCAGGCTGCCGGTCTGCAGTACATTGTGGGCGGACGGTCTGCAAGTGGTTAAATATCAGCACAAGGGACATAACTTACAGTCACTAGGATGTTTCCCTGTAAGTTGCTGTATGTCCCTTGTGCTGATGTTTCTGTTTGAGATTTTGGCTGCACTTAGGTTTAATATTCTATGGTAATTGTGAGCTGTTTTTGCTGTGGATCTTTTCTAGCACTAGGAAACCTATATATTACAGGGCGGTATTGTGTGCTTACCAGTTAGATGCCAGCACATCAGACTGAAACTAACACACAGCTAAAAAGACAGCAGAAAAGTGCTAGTTCAGATGTTTTTTTATAAGGCTGACAATCCTTTCATTAATCTTGTTTTGTTTTTTTTAGTAAATGGGAATGCATATTTTCATTTTGTTGCTAGACATATCTTAATAATACTTAAAGTATAGAACTAACTACTAGCTTCAGTGCGTTAGTAGTTGGAGCTTTATTTTCACCACATTGTAATACTTCACAACGTTTAAATACTGAAGAAGATGAAATCTTGTATGTGAATAAGTAAAAGGTTTTCCACTTTTGTACAAAAATGTGTTGTCAGTTTGTGGTCAGTTTATTATTGACCTATTTATTTTTTTCTCCTATTATTTAAGCTGCCTCAGACCCTTCTATTGCTCAGCAGAACAGTGAGAAAGACCCAGCTACTGATTCAGACAACACACCAGATATACTTCTCTACCATCAGGATAAGTCTATGCGTCGCTCCTCCGATAGCCTGGATGAAATCCCCCCTCTGAAGCTTTCTAAACTACCATCTGAACAGGCAGAGCCTGAAGCAAAAACATCTTCAAGCTCAAATCAAACAGGAGCTGCCCAATCTGATTCTGCTCTTCCCTCTAGTCAGAGGAGGCTTTCAGACTGTAGCCCAAGCTTGCTTGGCTTGATGCCTCTTGTCCAAGATTCCTCAAGTCTGATACACACTTCTCCACAAAGAAAAGTAGCCTTGGAAAGACAACTGCCTATAAGTCCCATTTTATCTGTTGGTTCAGCGAGCAAATGTGATTCCAACATTATTAGAAATATTTTCCCAGAAACCAGTAAGAGGAACAAGGAGACATGTCATAGCCCCAGAGAGTGGAGAGCAGTGAAGAGGAAGCAAGCTCCAGAAGATCAAGATACCATACTCTCTGCCCCAGCTCAACAGGCACCTGTACCTATAGAAAGGCCAGATTGTGCAGCTGCTGTGATTTCTTCTATGCCTACTACAAACAATGGAGCCCAGACTGAAACTAACAGCAATGTTGAAGAAAGAAGCAAGACTATTAATGGCTCCTGTATAGATAAAAAGCAAACAAGGACAGAACAGGTAAATAATACGGCAAGCATTGAAACTGCAGTAGCATCTGGGACAGCGCCACTCAGAGACAAAACACTGCCTAATAAACCCTGTCTAGAATTTGTGAGTAAACCAAAAATGAAGGTTGTAGAAAACTCTGAGAATGAATTACCTGCTGCAGACCTGCCAACAACAAGCAGAATTGCCTCTAAAGGTCCTTCCAGCGTATCTCAGGGACAGGCCTCTACCTTGCACGCACCTGTACTAGAAATGAAGAAGACTAAAATGGTGAGTAATCCTATTATTCTTTTCTTCAAACTACTGCAGTCATCATATATTGTACCATATTGAGGAACACAAGAAATCTTTAAAGTGATATTAAGGAATTTGATTTTTAAACAACAAACATGTTATACTTACCTATCATTGGGTTTGCACCGAGCAGCCCTGGTCCTCCTCTTCTGGGGTCCCCTGCCATTGCTCCCGGCTCCTCTTACCTTTGAGTACCCCGCTAGCATGCCACTTGCTAGGGGGGGGGGACTCATGCTGGCTCACTCCCAAGCCACACTGTGTGTGCGTCTATTGACACACTCAGTGCTTCCTCATCACTGGAATTGACTGACAGCACGGGGGAGACTTTTTCTCTGTGATTGCAGCGCCTTAGCATGGCTTTTATCAGCCTGGATTTTAGAGTATTGCGCCCACACTCTGGGTTTTGTGTGGGGCGCTTTCCAAACTCCACTCTGGTAAAGTTGGCTGCAGAGCACTTTCCAGGTATAGAGCTGCTGGCATTGCCTCAGTCCTTGTCCTGTGTCTAAAGACTCCAATAGTGAGTAGGCTGGTCGGGCAGAGCACTAGAATCTACCTTATCAAGTTAGGGCACCGAGCACCATTATTTCCCAATCTTACCAGGTTTGGTGTGGAATGGGTTAATGTCATGGAATTGATCAGTGATGTCATCCACTGGGAGAAGTGTCATATGTGGGCACTCCTTTCCCCCCATACAGCATAGAAAAAGGATATTCCTACTGTTGCTCATGCCTGCAAAGAGCCACGTGGCACTTAGATTTCTAATCTGTTCCAGCTGCCTGAAAGGATTTGAACTCCTCTCTCTAGCCCCATCAATCCGCGGCGGAACAGTAAACTCCCATGGAGCCCCAGAACTCTCTCCTGAGCTACAAGTAAGTACACACACACACACAGGTGTCTCTCAGGAAAAAGCTACTCTTTATTTCCCGGGATTATCTTTTATACTCAAGATAAAGTGGGAGTTACAAACACCTTGAAAGGTGGTCTCTTACAACAGTTCCACTTTCCACGCGTAATATCAGGGAAAAAGAAACTCTACAGTATAAAGGAAACTAGCTTCATGCATCTTAAAGGGGTCTTAGCATACATATATGTGTAATAGAAAGCATACATAATTATACAAAATGGAGACACTTAGGTTATACATTTTCCTACATTCCTCTCTTAGGTCACGCATGTGACCTTATACCCTAGCTACTGCTTGGTACCTGGGACCATTAGTGTGTCTCTTGCCAAGGGGTTGATACCACATAGTTTTAGTGATGGTGGTGTCAACAAGTTTTTGTATTAGACCTCGGATGCAGGGGATACAACAACCACACAGAGTTCTGGAACTAGGGTGTTGTGTGTGTGTGGTTTCTGTATTATCTTGGAGTAATGATCCATACTGGCAGGAATACAGTAAGGGCAGCAGGATTAGAAGACAAAATGCCTTCCCAGAAGTCTGTGGTACAATAAGCGAGGTCATCTTTTTCAGAGACTTTTCCATCTGTTTCACTCGCTGTTCGAGGACTTATACCACCTGTTTCGCCTCTCTTGTCTTTATCTTGCTTCTTGGGTGCTTGGTTCACCCTCTTCACACGACTGGCGTGGATCCAGGACTGTGAGCTTTCCACCAGGATAGCTGCTTTGCTATCACCCTCATGGGAAGTCCAAAAGGGTATTCTTGCTTCTTATTTCGGTTCAAATGTTGGACCACCACAGTATCTCCCACCTGGAAAGAATGGGTTGGTTCCTATAATAAAGAAAAAGGAGATGTGCGAGCGACATTTCTTTCAACTTTGTCCAGAGTTTCAATAAGTTTTCTCACATATTCCTCCTGGATTAGATCTAGGTCCCCTTTATCTACCATAAGTGGATGTCTGGCCCATGGAGTGGGGAATGCCCTACCCATTAAAACAAAAGGGGAATAGTGTGTCTTCTTGGAGGGGGGTCATTCTTACCTCGGCCAGAACTGCCGGGAGGACCTTCTTCCAATCTGCATACGTACCTCCAGTTGCCTTCCTTATCTTATCCTTGAGAGTCCTATTCTTCCTTTACACTCTACCGGAACTTTGGGGGTGATAAGGTGTGTGAAATTTCCAGTCAATTTTAAGAGTCCTTACCAGATCTTGGCAGACCTTGGCCACAGATGCAGGGCCATTGTCTGAGTTAATCTGGAGCGGACATCCCCACCTGGGAATAATCTCTTGTGTAAGAATTTTTACAACTGTTTGGGCATCTCTAAAAGGTACTCCTGTCTCTTGCCCACCTTTGGCATATGTGTAAAGTCTATCTGTAGGTGAGTGAACGGTGTTGTTGGGTATATCAGGTCTTCATCTTTTGCCCTTTGTGGGTTGTTGGGGTTGTTTCTGGTACATGTGATGCATCTGGAGACATATGCAATGGACCTTGGTAGCTGTATAGCTTTTTAGTAGTTCTTTAAAATATGCACATCTTGTCCTTCAAAGAGCTGGCAAGCTCTTGTGAGGGCTATCAGTTCTGCAGCCTGGGCTGACTGGTAAAGAATTGATTTTGCCTCTAGAATTTTGTCTGCTAATTGTACAACAGCATATCCTGCATGATCTGTGTTGTCATTGGGCCTTGAAGAAGAGCCATCTACAAACACATTCTGTGCATCTGGAAGGGCCACAGAAGACATGTCCTGTCTTGGGGACGTGTCCTGATGGATGAGATTCAAACAATCATGTTGTGGGACAATCTCATCCTGTTCTACTTTTAATCCTAACAAAACATAGAGGATTGGAGCTGGGCCTGAGGTAGGAGAAGCATATTTTATCTTTAGCTCAGGGTTGGAGAGCAGTATAACCTTATAACCACTAAGCCTTTGGGCCGACATATGTTGGGTGTGTAAAGTGGTATCCTGTCCCAGAGTGAATGATGTAGCCATTTCCACCACCATCGCACAGGATGCTAAAGCTCTGAGACAGGCATGCCTCGAACCTGTACTTGAACCATCTTTGAGAAGAAAGCAACAGGGCGGAGCTTGCCTCCATGTTCCTGAGCTAGGACTCCCGCCATCGTTTTACAGTTGTCCCTGGCAAATAAGTGAAACATCTTGCCATAATCAGGCAGGCCTAGACTAGGACCGAACCATGACGGGATGTCCAGGACCTCAGTGTGGCCTGGAGCACAATCGAGTAGAATACAGGTGAGTCCACATAGCCTTGGGGCATTCTACACCAGATAAGTTGGTGATTCTTTAAACAAAAGGCAAAGATTGGCCGTGTCTCCTTATCCGCAGGGAAGAAAAAAAAACATTTGCCAGATCAATCACTATATAACACTCTGCATCGGATGGAATGGAGGACGGGGTGATGGCACATCTGGCACTTTTGGGGCACTGGGGACCACAAGTTCATTTATGGCTCTCAGATCCTGTACAAATCTGTAGCTACCATTGGGGCAATACCTTCCTCCTTTTCTTTTGATACAGGGTACTGTTTATGGTACACAGGTTTTGCCCATGCCTTAAGAGTGGCCTTGTAGGGGGTACAGGAAATGAGGCCAACATCAAAAGAATTTTCTGCCCATACTCTGTCGTCTATCCTACCTGGAGGTGGGCCGTGGGTGTCTGCCACAATCATGGTTAGGAGGGAAGTTTTTGTGACCTTGGTGGATTGCGCTACAATCCCACCCTTCTTTGTGGTTTTGATATTAATCTTTGTCTTTAGTTCTTGGACATCAAACCATATCAGACAGATGGAATGATGCTTTCTTTTTTTTAGCACTATCTAGAAACTAAACAAAATGAAAGATCTTAGTGAATTATCATTACATTTTCCTCCTAGAAATAAACAACTGGTTAGCAATAAACACATATTAATCACAAAATACAAAACATATGGCCATGTTGTTTAATAAGAGTAACTCTTTTCTACCCATATGAAATAAATTCATAATTAATTATCACCACGTGGATTTTCATTAAAGGACGTCCATCAAAAATGATCAATAATAATTTGCCATAACTTTTATAGTATGTTCATAACATTTTGCACAAATATTATACATCACCAAAGCCATTGATTTTTCTATTTCAACCTCTTCCCATACAAATCTTGAAAACGTCTAGGAATAAATGTGGTCCTTTCTGTATTAACAAAAAACGTATAAACCAATCATTAGTGTTGCATTCTAAAGTATCACACTTCATTACAGTCACCAATCCAGACAATACATACATAGACCTACATCTCCAGTGATCATTCACTATTGTCCTATCATATACTGTTAAGTAAAATTATCTAAGCCTGGTCTTTACTAGTCAACTATCTTGTTCAAATTACTTTCATTAAAGGGTACAACCAGGTTTTTATCAGTGGGTGGAGTCTTTTCCCTTTCTACGCCCAATAGGCTGGAATGGAGAACTAAACATTTAAATTAAAATAATCATGGCTACCTTTTAGGAATTTAAAAGGCGTTGGTTGCAATCAGCAATTTAGTTTCTTTGTTTCAAATAATGCTAGTGTTACATAGCAAAACTAACCATTTCAACTAGCATTTTATTTGTACAAAAGTATTTAAAAATGTCCTTTACCTTACAAAGTTTTTATTTTTTACATCACTTACTTTTGAACAACACATGTCATACTAGTATTTTATAGCTGTTCGAAACGTAACACATTGCTCTACATTTCACAGACCTAGTTCCTCATGCAGGATGTCTCACACAGTTTATCTCTATGGAAGGAGGGAAGAAGGGCTGGAAGTGTGTCTCATCCTTTTACACAGACACACACCGAGGGGGAGAAAGGGGGGGTTGTCAAATCCATCTGTCTACTACAAATGATCTCTCGGTTAAACATACATAGACTTTCTACAAAAGTTTCTATCTTTCTCATATACAGTACCACTTTACAGAACTTTCACCTTAATTTGATTACTGTCCAGTGAAATTGTCCAGAAGTATTTAGACAGAATAAAGGTAGAAAAAGCACCTGGATGCTTATATGGCATATATTCACAGATCCTAAAGAATTAAGCTCTCTCATTTCAAAGCCATTGTATCTAATTTTTAGGGACTCCTTAATGACTGGAATAGTACCACTGGATTGGCGTAGGGCCAATGTGGTGCCCATATTTAAAAAGGGATCAAGGTCTTTACCAAGTAACTATAGTTCTGTTAGTTTAACTTCTATAGCTGGGAAGATACTGGAGAGTTTAATAAAAGACCACATAGATGAGTTCTTGCTGGAAAAAATGTTTTAAGCAACATACAGCATGGAATCATTAAATACAGAAGTTGTCAAACAAACCTGATTTCTTTTTATGAGGAGGTATGTAAAACCTTGGACAGAGGGGTGGCTGTGGACGTGGTGTACTTGGATTTTGCAAAAGCTTTTGACACCATTCCCCACACATGGCTAATCTGTAAGGTAAAGTCTACAGGCTTGGAAAGATCAGTTTGCAAATGGATAGAAAACTGGCTAAAAGACCGAATTCAGAGAGTAGTGGTTAATGATTCTTATTCTGAATGGTCTAAGGTTATCAGTGGTGTACCCCAAGGTTCAATGTTGGGACCCTTACTTTTCAATATATTTATAAATGATATAGGGTCTGGGATTAAAAATACCATTTCAGTGTTTGCAGATGACACCAAGCTATGCAGTGGAATAACGTCCTTGCAGGATGTCTCCAACTTACAAGCAGATCTCTCTAATTGGGCGACTATGTGGCAATTGAGGTTTAATGTTGATAAATGTAGAGTTATGCACTTGGGGGCTAAGAATATGCATGCATCGTACATACTAGGAGGAGTACAACTGGGGGAATCCATACTGGAGAAGGATCTGGGGGTTTGGTAGATCATAAGCTTAATAATGGCATGCAATGCCAAGCTGTGGTTTCCAAAGCAAGCAAAATCCTTTCCTGTATTAAGAGAGGTATGGACTCCAGAGATAGACATTATTTTGCCCTTGTACAAATCATTAGTAAGACCTCATCTGGAATATGCAGTTCAGTTTTGGACACCAGTTCTCAAAAAGGATATCAGGAAACTGGAGAAAGTGCAGAGAAGGGCAACCAAACGAATAAGAGGCATGGATGAGCTCAGCTATGAGGAAAGATTAGAGGATCTGAATTTATTCTCTCTTGAGAAGAGGAGATTAAGAGGGGATATGATCAACATATACAAATATGTAGGTGGTCCACATAGTGAACTTGGTGGTGAGTTATTTACTTTAAGGTCATTACAAAGGACAAGGGGGCACTCTTTATGTCTAGAGGAAAAAATATTTCATCTACAAATACGGAAAGGTTTCTTCACAGTAAGAGCTGTGAAAGTGTGGAATAGACTCCCCCCAGAGGTGGTTTTGGCCAGCACGGTTGATTGCTTTAAAAATGGCCTGGATTCTTTCTTTAATGTAAATTAATATAACTGGGTACTAACATTTTTAGGTAAAGTTGATCCAGGGTGTATCCAATTGCCTCTTGGGGGATCAGGAAGGAATTTTTTTCCCCGTTATAGCAAATTGGATAATGCTTTGCTGGGGTTTTTTGCCTTCCTCTGGATCAACTGTGGGTGAAGGATTGTAAATGGGATTGTTTGGTTATATATATAATTATTTTTTTTTTTTTTGGTTGAACTAGATGGACATGTGTCTTTTTTTCAACCTGACCAACTATGTAACTATCTCTCCCAATATTAAACTCACATAGACCCTCAAACATAAGTAGCGAAACATATGTTATAAATCAGCAACACTTATCATTACCTGTCTGTAACATTATCACATTCACTACAGAGAGAACAAAATACATTTGATCCTCTTCATAAAACAATATTTCTCATCACAACACAAAGAGCACAACATATACACATATCTTGTACGTTACTGCAGTTTTACAATCTCAGCAGTCAGCTTGTCATTTTTGATATTCAAACAAATCCCACTGCTCTGAGACTTCTACAATCCACAACCCAGTACTTTTTTTTCCTTTGTGAGACTTGGATAGAGTTTGGCAGGTTTCGGGACGTAAGGGGGGGGGGGGTGGCTTGGAGAACGGTATGAGAGGGTGTGTGGGTCTATCTATTTCTGACTCACACTCATGTAATTTCTGAGAATTTTTATTATTACTTTGGACGGTTTGAGATAGGTTCAGAGTGTTTCCTTTTTTTTCATGACCCAACACCTAACATCTTCAGAGTCTCGTCACCCTAAACAAACTTATAGTTTTTACTGTTCGACTGACGACTCTAACATTTTGACGTCATTGCATGTTCTATACACATATACAACACGAGAAACACAACACTACTCTTTATAACAAAATACTTCTCCTAGTTTACATAAAACAAGAGAGACATCACTTACACTATTACAATGTCTGTCCATTACTATTCACAACGACTAAATATTGTATACAAAGCGATGAATACAAA
>BLSH010368059.1:48484-59787 GCA_018402905.1 Glandirana rugosa | reverse complement strand
GATAGAGTTTGGCAGGCTTCGGGACATAAGGGGGAGGGTGGCTTGGAGAACGGTATGAGAGGGTGTGTGGGTCTATCTATTTCTGACTCACACTCATGTAATTTCTGAGAATTTTTATTATTAGGATGTATTGCCATTTTCTTCTGTTTCTTATGATCTCTCTTATACCAATATGGGGCGTAATCAAGCCAGTTCTCTCCTCCCTTTCTCATATATTTCTACTCCACCCGGAGTAGTATTTAATTTCTTTCCAAAGAAATGTATTTGTGGTCTTCCCTAAAGACCTTTTGTGCTTACCTGAAGCACTTGTGCTTACCGAAAGCACTCTCGCATGATCAGCGAATTTCTTCCCAAAAGAAATTTATCTGAGGTCTTCCCGAAAGACCTCTTATGCTTGCCGAAAGCATTGTCACCTGATCAGCGAATACTTGACGGGGGTTAAAGTTGCAACTTAATGGACTAAAGTTTTATCAGCGCCTACGGCAAGGAAACATTCAGTCAAGAATGACAAAAATTGACTTACCGTAAGATGAATACTTTATCCCAGACGAGCCCCCAGCTGAAAGGATTTGAACTCCTCTCTCTACCCCCGTCAATCTGCCGTGGAACAGTTAACTCCCATGGAGCACCAGAACTCTCTCCTGAGCTATAAGAAAGTGTACACACACACACAGGTGTCTCTCAAGAAAAAGCTACTCTTTATTTCCCAGGTTTATCTTTTATACTCAAGATAAAGTGGGAGTTACAAACACCTCGAAAGGTGGTCACTTACAACAGTTTCACTTTACACACATAATATTAGGGAAAAAGAAACTCTAGAGTATAAACAAAACTAGCTTCATGCATCTTAAAGGGGTCTTAGCATACATATATGTGTAATAGAAAGCATACATAATTATACAAAATGGAGACACTTAGGTTATATATTTTCCTACACTGCCCTCCCTCTTACACTGAGCCTATATGTTGCCTTACTACCATGTGGTTGCAAAATATCTGATTCTAGCGAGGATGGAGACAGCCAGTCCCATTGTACTGGGTGCCCTCTGGCCCACACTCTACTAACAGCTTCTGGGCTTCTTTCAGCACACCTCCTGACAGTGCTGATGTCTGCAGCCTGGAATCATCTTATCCTCATCTCTCTTTGGCTCTGTCGGGTGTGGCTTGATATTCTCCCCTTACACTGAGGTTTTTACAATGGTCATGCAAGACTTTGACCTAAATTACCCAGTTATTTGCTGCCTCTGATCACCTTGGCATCCCCTGAGCCATCAGTTGCAGAGACTGAGTCTGAGTTGTGCCAGTCCTTTGATTAGTTTACTGCTGCGTTGTCTACTGCTATTTTGTCCAAATTAAAGTAGACCATTTCAGCTCTGATTGATGCAGTGCACACCTCTCCTAAACTAGAGGATCAGCCTGTTTCCAGTCTTGAGCTGTTAAACACACCTAAGGCCACAAGACCTTGCCAATACACCCACTTTTCCAACTGTTTTCTATTGAAATTGGAAGCTTTCAATAACCTGTTTGCTCTCCCTATGCATTTTTAGCCTTGTATTATTTTGGTGAGGATTTTTTGAAAAATAGGTATATTCCCACTGTGGATCAGGGAATTTCCTGCCTCAACAATGCACTTGCTACTCTGGTAGAGCAAATACCTGTCTATAAGCATCCACTGATAAGTGATTAAAAGCCTGTTATATAACTCTGTTCTTGCTGGTTGGTCCTGCCCTTCATCCAATTCTGACTGTGACCATACTTGCCAAATCTTGTCTGACTGGTCAGAATTCCTCAAAAAGAGATCTGACCACTGCTGCGGTTGATCCCTCGCTTCTGGAATGTGTGAAGCAAATTATTGTATTGTTAAATTTCAGACATTTTGCTGGAAACCTTCCATCTCATTTCTTAATGTGTCTCATGTCAGTACATATGCATAGGGCACTTTAACTAAAGGGCTGGGCTGCAGAACCCCTATGTAAAAAGTGTTTGATTTGCATAGCCTTCAAGGGAAAGCAGACCAGATCTTAACAACCTCATCAAGGATGCCACTGTGGGCATGAGCACCCGTCTTCTTAAGCAGGAACTGCATTAGGGACAGATTGCAGTTTTCTTCTCTTTAACTGTTTGTTCCTCCACTCCCTCTATCCCCATGTCTTGGCATTCAAAGTCTACCAAATCTTCAGGTAAGCCTCCTCTGCACGAGGGTGCATTCCCACTTTTCAGAGTTGGGGATGTTGCTAACCTATGTGGATGCTTCAACAACTTGCATCTCAGACGCTTGGGTACAGGAAATTGTATTTCAAGGCTACATACTGGTGTTTTACTCCATGCCCTCTCCACAGTTTCCTCCAACCTTCCTGTGTCACAACACGTGTTAGCAAATCTCTATTGAGCACTCTTGGGTCTTCTGGGTCAAGGTGTCATTGTCCAAGTTCCTGTGGCAGAATGGTTTCAGGGATTTCAATCCAATTTGATCATCCCTCCAAAACCCAAAGTGGGCATTCACTCCATTCTGGATCTCAAAGCACTCAATGGAGTGTTATTTTACTAAAGCTAGAGAGGGCAAAATTAGTCACAATTCTGCAGAGAAACCAATCGGCCTCTAACCTCAGCTTGTTTTATTAAGCTTTAGCAATAAAACATGGAAGCTGATTTGTTTCTCTGCAGAATTGTGACTTAATTTTACCCTCTTTAGTAAATAAACCCCAATGTCTTCTTTTGGGTTCATAAATTCCACGTGGAATCTACCAAATCTGTCATCGCCTCCCTTGACATGGGAGACTTTCTGGCTTCTGTGGACATCAAAGATACTTACCTAAATGCCCCATTTCCAGGACATCGAGTCCTGTACTTTGTGTGGGACCCCTGCACTACCGATTAGTGTCCTTGCAGTTTGGCCTCTCATCTGCACTTTGGGTTTTCATGAAGTACTAGCCCTGCTGCACTGCTCTAGTGGCATCCCCTTGGTTGCATACTTAAGCCACCTCCTGTTGAAGGAACAGTAGGTGTGGGCTATGTCAGAAAACATGGCGCTGATCTGGATGTTACAGCAAATTGGATGGATCCTGGACCTTCAGAAATTGTCCCTATAACCGACTCATCATTTGGAGTATCTGGGTCTATGCCAGGTGTTCCTTCCACATGAGAAATTTCAGTCTCCGTTCTCCACTTATGCATATGAACTTCAGTGATAAAGCTGTCTCTTCGTAGGAGAGTCATCCAATGCACATTCATTCATGTACCGTCATGGTAGTGTTGTACGTCAATCATCAGCGAAGAACCAGAAGTCTCACTGCCACAAGAGAGGTAGATCAAATCCTGTCTTGGGCAGAACTTTGTTTAACATCTTTGGCAAACATGTATTCTTCAGGTGTCAATGTGTCATGCGGACTTCTCAGCTAACCCAACTAGACCTGGAGGAGTGGTTCCTGCACCCAAGGGTGTTCAAGACCTGTGCTGCAGGTATAGGGTGCTGGACATTGACCTCCAGGCTCAACACCAAACTGGATGAATGTGTGAAATACCCAAGTGCTGCTATGTGTGCTTATAGAAAATAGTAAATAAGTGTATATAAGAGGAACAGCTGCAACTATTCCACTAGCGCACTATTATTTGTTTACAGTACTTAACAAACTGGATGAGCTCGTCTCCAGGTACAGGGATCCTCTACTATAAGCAGTGGATGCTCTGGTGGTTCAGTTTGATCAGTATTCCTTTTCATCTGAAATATCTTCCTCTTATGCTTCACTGGATAAAGATGGGGGCGTGGCCTGGCTATGGCCAAGTGAGGACGCACATTTACAGAGCTCCTGGCCTTCCACCAGCCATCCTGGCGTTTTTTACCATACCGGCTAGGCATGTACTCCTCCAAAAAAAGGAAAACCAAGAAGAATAACTCAGGCACAAGATCCATTAAAGCGACTAAATCTGGAGGGGAAATAGACCACTATTTCTCCAGCCCTTAGACGGCCTCCCCGGCGGGCAAGAATGCGACGCCATGCGGCCTGCTCCAGGGAACACCAGACCAGTTTGCACGGGCAGCCTCACCAGCGGTATCTCTGGAGTCAGATACCTACTCGGACACCCCGGCAGCCCTTCACCATGGACCCTCCTGCTCACTCCTCGGTTACCCGGGTTGACTCTGAGCTTAGAAACCTACTCCGTGCGCTACCGATGAAGGGCGGACATTGAATCCATTCTGGCCCGACTGGAAGAACAACGGCGCAAGGACATGAAGAGAGATGTTTCATCCCTCGCTGCAAAGGTGACGGCTGGGGAGTCTTCCCTAGAGGCCCTGGAGACCTAGGTCGCCACGCTAGAGACCTTTCAGGACTCTCATGTAGAGGCGGCCATCCAGCTCCAGCAGGAAGCAATGGAGGACAGGAGCGGAGAAACAACCTCCGCCTCCGGGGTCTGCCGGAGGCTACGGGAATGGAGGACCTGGCGGTGACGGCTGCAGCTATTTTTCATAGCCTCCCGAACGATTCCCTCCCAGCCGAATTAGAATTCGATCGCATCCACCAGGTACTGGGTCCTAAACCGGAGGATGCCAATAGACCCCGAGATGATGTTATCTGTGGACTGCACCATTACACCTATATAGAGACAATCTTAAAAAAGGCCTGGGATGCAGGTGAAGTAGAGTTTGACGGGGAAACTATCAAGATCCTCCCGGATATCTCACGGGCTACGCTGCAAAGGAGGGCTATGATGCGCCCAGTGCTGGAGCTTGCCCGCTCCACCGGAGCCACCTACCGATAGGGATACCCCCTGTCGGTGATTTTCTTTGCACTCCGAACCCCAGGGGAACTGCCAGCACTCTTTCAATACCTGGCTGTTGATCCGATCCCCGTCCCAAACTGGCTTCAATTCCTGCCACCCCTCACAGGCCGCCCAGAGACAGGGGGCCTTAGGAGAGTTCCACAACCCAGACCTCAAAGATCCAGGCGGAGGTCCCGGGCGACATCACGGACAGAAGCACGTGAGTCTAGATCTCATCCGCTGACCCTTGATCCACCCCTGGTCTTTTGCTCTCTGCCGTAGGCAGGATGGATACCCGTTACCCCCCACTTTCCAACCTGCATCCAGACCGGTCCCCCTGTTCCTGGACCGTTCATATCCTACCGGACACTGGGGCATACACCCAAATGTTGCCGAGGCCAGCTGAACTTGCGCACCTTCCCTCAGGTATTAACCCGGCAGCTGTCATGATGTCGGGAGAGAACAGTAGCTTCAGCTAAGAAGGTGAGATTCCTCCACATCCTTCCTAGAGACCGGCTCAGAAGAGGTGAGATGAAGGGGTTCATGGCGGCTAGATGGGTGAGAGGGGAGGGGGGACTACTCGCCTGACCCAGTGGGCTTCCGCATAGACTGGAATAACTTTATGGGGATCCCCTGGAACATCCCGCTCAGGCAGAATCCATTGGAATATGACACAGATCTGCCTTTACACATCCTCCGATAGCAACACTAGTCCCTCTGGCACAATGTGAGGGAAGGGTGGGTTCTGCAAGGAGGATTATTTTTTCTTGTTTAAGCACCCCTCACTATCCCTCTCACGTGGGTAATTGCCCACCTCCCGGAATTTATTGACCCTCCTTAGACAGCCTAATCGGCCTACCCAGGGCACATGCTGGATACCAACCTGATCCCATTCAGTACTGCTACCGAACTCAGGAGAAAGGGGATGTCTTAGACTAATACAGACTTCCTGGACGGGGAGGACTCTGCCAGGACTGGGTGAACCCATTTTTAATGAGCGACGGCTGCTGCACCAATTTGTTACCTTTAAATGGAATACACTATGCTTTACCGTTTAATATTTTAGGCTTACGTCAGTTTATTCACCTGTCCCTTTACGGGCCGGGATGGCTGGGACGGGCATCGGAGAACACTCTGGAGCCTGTGTCAGCTACTACCCCCACCTAGGACAGCACACGTGGACCTGTTTTTGGGTCCAGGTGTGCCCTCCGCTAAGGGCGGTTTGTGTTTGTTAGATTAGAGAGGAAGAACGACGGTGTCAGCAGATCGCTGATTTTCCGGACTTCTCCTTTTCTACTTCTTATCCCCCTCCCCTCTTTCTGTCTTTTTTCTTTTCCTTATCTTCCTTTATCCTCCTCCCCCCCTTTTCCCCTTTTTTTTTTCCTCCCTCTCAGCCGGGCAGGGCAGTTGGTGATGGACCAACTCCAAATTTTTTCGCTTAATGCGAGAAGTCTCAATACCCCCCAAAAAAAGGTGCATGCTCCTCAATGACCTGAAACAACACAAGGTAGACATCGCCTTTATTCAGGAAACTCATTTCAGGGAAGACAAGCTACCCATCCTTAAAAATAGATTTTACCTTCTGGCATATCACTCGACTAACAAGACTAAATCGAAGGGAGCGGGGCGCTTTGTATTTATAAAGGGACTAATCAGCGGGACACAAATGACCCTTGCGACGATTTATGCTCCCAATGACCACCAAGACATTTTTGTTAGACGGACCCTGGATAAACTGTCGGACTTCAGAGAAGAACAATTAATCTTGGGCGGAGACTTTAATATTCCTTTGGCTCCGGATGTTGACACTTCCACGGGCGCGTCCTCTGTCTCCCAGGCACTCCGCATGCGGTTAGCCCAGTACTTGCATGCAGCCCAACTTATTGACATATGGCGTATACAGCATCCGACAGAATGAGACTAAACTTTCTATTCGGTACCACATAACGTCTACACGAGAATAGACTACTTCAAGGTCCCACATAACCAACTCCACGCAGTCCGTGACTCCAAGATCGGGTTACATACATGGTCTGACCACGCACCCGTCATGCTAACGGAAGTCACCAAAGAACTTGAATATTACTTTAACTCCAACGTTACTGCAGATTGCGACTGGGAGGTGGTGTGGGAGGCACATAAAGTAGTGATGCGTGGCATCCTTATAAAATACGGCTCCCGTGTTAAAAGAGAATGCCAAGCTCAGTTAGATCTGCTCCTGACAAAACTACACGACTTGGAGTCCCGTCATAAACTTAACCCCACCACATCCACGGGTTCTGACCTACTTACATTACGCAACCAAATTAACGACTTACTCCTGTATAGAGCCAAAGCTGCGCTACAAAGAGGCCATAAAATCGCATATGAATCAGGGAATAAATGTGGAAAGGTGCTTGCAAATTCTGTCAAAGAACGGAAGCAGCGGACCTACATCCTGCATATCACGTCTCAAGACGGACACAAATCGGTTCTACCGCTACAGATAGCACGGGCATTTAAAGAATATTACGCCAGCCTCTATAACCTGCCCACTTCCACTGTCCACCAGACACATATCGATGACTCCCTGTCATCCTCCCAGCTTCCCACCTTCACCACCGAGATTAGGGAGGAACTAAACGATCCCATTACCATAGAAGAATTGAGATCGGCCATAGCATCGACTAAACCCGGTAGAGCTCCTGGGCCGGATGGGTTTACCCTTCAATACTCTAAAACCCTGTTGCCGATTCTGGGCCCTCACATGGCAACCCTGTTGAGCTGGGTTCAGGGGTAGTTTTCCCTACTGATTCCCTGTGGGCTCATGTCTCAGTCCTACCTAAAGAGAGTAAGGATCTTGCCCTTTGTGGCAGCTTTAGACCTATCTCACTCCTGAAAGTCAATTTCAAACTCTTTTCAGAGATCCTGGCTACCCGATTGGCACGACACCTCCCAGACCTGGTACACCTGGACCAGGTCGGTTTCATCCCCCAAAGAGAAGCGAGGGACAACACCACCAAAGTCCTGAATTTGATACACGTGGCTAATGATTCCTGTACACCATGTGTCTTCCTCAGTACGGATGCCGAAAAGGCATTCAACCGGATGAACTGGCAGTTTATGCTCTCGGTTCTTAGACATATAGGTCTGGGGGAGACAATCCTTAATTGGATCTCCTGTATCTATTCAAACCCCTCTGCCCAGGTTAAGGCCAACGGCATCCTGTCAGAATTATCCCCAATACTGAATGGGACTCGACAGGGTTGCCCGTTGTCCCCGCTTCTCTTCGCCCTCACGCTAGTCCTTTCTTTGCACCATAAGACGTAACCCTGATATCACAGGCCTTTCAATTGGCGACTCTCAGTGTAAGATCTCGGCCTATGCCGATGATTTATTTTTTTTTCTCTTACCAAGCCCTTGGTATCACTACCGAACTTGATGAAGGAATGTGCACAATATGGAGCACTCTCAAACCTAATAATCAGTTTTGGCAAGTCGCAAGCCATGGGAATTGCATTACCACCCAACCTCCAATCTTCCCTCAAGTCAGCTTTCCATTTCAAATGGGCAAAATCGACACTACACTACCTGGGTACCATAATCCCCGCAAATTTAAACCGAACCTTTGCTCTCAACTTCATACCTATGCTGACCAAAATCCACCTTCTCCTGGACTCATGGCACAAAGGATTGCATTCATGGTTCAGGCGATGCAATCTAATTAAAATGTGCATACTACCAAACTCCTATATCTATTCCAGGCCCTTCTGATTAAAATCCCAGCCTCCTATTTTAAACAGGTTCATGCCCTATTTATAAAGTTTGTCTGGGCTAATAAAAAAACCCCGCCTTCCTAGGCATATCCTGTCACTCTCCAAAATGTACGGCGGCTTAGCAATGCCCAACATGAGGAACTATTACCATGCTGCTCATTTGAGCCGCTTGGTGGATTGGCGCAGACATGGCCAATCGAAACTATGGGTTGTTCTCGAAAAAGCGCAGGCATCGGTTCCACTGGAAGGGGCCCTGTGGTGGTATGCCCACCTCCCTCCTAAAATGAAAAGTCATCCACTTCTCGGAACGACGCTTCGTGTCTGTTCACAGAGGTGTACAAAGAATGCCCTTTCCACACCGGACTCCCCCCCTCTACCCTATCATAGGTAACCCCCAGTTTCCCCCCGGGGCTACAGACCCAGACTGCGAGACAGCTGGCCCAAGCGGGACAGATTACAGCTGCGCAATTTTTGGACACGGGGACATGGCCCTCCATTCTAACTCTGAGCAGTAGGGAAGGCCCCTTCAGGCTTCCGTTTTGGTCGGCCCTCCAGGTGCGACACTTTCTTGGCACCTTACCCACCCCACAACACTTCAACCAGCCGCTCACCCCATTTGAAGACTATTGTTCGGATTACGATGACCTCACACAAGTGTTGCAGTGTTGCCAACCGTCCGTATTTTTACGGACAGCCAGTAAAAACAAGCCTTATTTCCCCCTGTCCGTAGTGCCCGTAATTCTGTCACAAGTGCCAGTAAAATTGCAGTGACCAAGTCAGCTGGGAACTGTGCATGCGCAGTTCCCAGAGCAGCCCGATCCAATCCTATATTCAGCTGGTGGAGGCGGGCGGCGCCACCTGGAGGAGATCAGTGGGAGGAGGGAGACTCCGGGGCGGTGTTAGGATGGCAGATCTGCCGCTCTCCTCCTCCTTGGTATTACTCGTATGAGGACAGGTGGATGGGGGACGGAAGGTTACAATAGGAGCAGGAAAGGTAAGCTGTCACACCTGTTCTGGGACCGCCCCCCACACAGCACCGCCCATTCCAGGCACATCACTGGGAGCGCCCTGCTATAGATGGGAGGGGCGGGCCGAGCTATGTCCGTGTTGCTCGGGAAAGACAAGCAGAAGGAGTCGGAGTACGATGTGACAGGAGCGGACACTGTGAAGTAGGTGAGTGACAGCTGGATTGGGGAGGTGTGAGGACCGAGGCCAGTACGGCATAGAGGAGGACGGGGTTCCTGTATTTAGCTCTGGGCTACCGACAGCTCCGCTAACCAGCGATGTGTTCCAATGTGAGAATCCCGGAGAGTGCAAAATCTGGTGCAGCCTTGCAAGGTAGCCAATCAGCTTCTAGCTTCAGCTTCTTCAGTTAATCCTGGAAGCTGTTTAGCTACCATGCAGAGCTGCGCCAGATTTTGCACTCTCCAGTATTAGTAAATCAGCCCGTGTGTGTCTTACCCGAATTAGTACATACGCTGGTAAGTCAGTGTTCACCTGCTGACAGACAGGATTTACTAAAGGAGGTGAGAATCCTTCTAGAGTAAATTGGGTGAATCTTCACACCTTGGCAGTTTGAAGCTTGGTTCCCAAAGGGCTTTAACAGGCAGCATTAGAGGTGAGCCAGGACATCCTTGCCAAACTTAAATTTTTGTCTACCCTGGGGTGAGCGTCAGGAGGGGGCTGTGCTGTACCCTGGGGCAGTGTTGCCAACCGCCAGTAAATTTACTGACAGTTTGTAAAAATCAGTGATTTTTACAACTGTCTATAAATATCAGGGTCTGATAATTTGTCATGCTGTGCTGACTTTTTAAGTGTAAACTGGGCAAACAACTTGATATGGGTAATGTCAGTGTTTCCATGTTGTTTTTAATAGGAGTTGTTATTTTCCAGGTTGCCAGTAAAAAATGTGCTCCGCCAGTAAATTTTCCATGTTTTGCCAGTAAAAAACGCTGCAGGAGGTTGGCAACACTGAAGTGTTGTCTAAAATGTATAGGCTCCTGAATGACCCACCCTCACAACCAGACCTCCCATTTTTGCAAAAGTGGGAGTCAGACCTACACCGTAACTTTACGCCCGCTCAAATCCAACTTATACTTACATTTTCCTTGACATCATCCATCTGCACAAAGATTCAAGAGACCAATTATAAATTGCTCACACGCTGGTATCTCAAGCCTGAACGACTCAAAAAAATCTTTCCGACCAGAAGTATTTAGACAGAATAAAGGTAGATAAAGCACCCGGACCAGATGGCATCCATCCACGGACCTTAAAGGAATTGAGCTCTGTCATTTCAAAGCCATTGTATCTCTAGGGAAAAATTTATACCCGTGGTGTAACCGGGATGCGGTTAGGTCACCATGATAAGGTCAGTAATTCCTCAGGGATTTTTACTCTATGTTACCGAAACTTTACTGTCTCGAGTTAAGGAAATTCCAGGCACCTACCTACGGTAGACCAGGCCCACGAAATAGATGGAAATAAGACAGATTTATGAAGACCAGCCTTTCTAAAAAAACTCAGCAAGTCCGAACTCTATGGTCGCACACTCGTTAAATATTAACCAGAGAACTTAGAAACACGTCTACCTACTACAGTTCCTTTTACATTCATATTCAACCTAAACTCGCCCGCATTTCAATGCCACATCCAGACTGAGGGTGAAAACGTTTTTACCCTCCAGACCAACACTCCCACCCAGTAAGTCCTCGGATATGTAAAATCTGTTGTGAAGTCACAACGGTTGGAGGACGTCGCAAAAAATGACCGTTTTGTACCTTTTAAATG
>BLSH010368059.1:27277-37538 GCA_018402905.1 Glandirana rugosa | reverse complement strand
CCCCCCCCCCCCCCCCCCCCACTAATGATTATCAAAAAAATCTGGAATTGTGGCAAAAGGGGTTATTCTCCTGGTTTGGACGGTGCAGCATCGTCAAGATGAATGTCTTGCCACGTTTTGCTTTACCCTCTTCAGGCCCTCCCAATTCATGTTCCAGACACCTTTCTTCGGGTGATTAACCAGGCCCTGATACACTTTCTGTGGGCCCATAAGCCACCCGCATCTTAGCCAGACAATCCTGTGTCTGCCAAACTGCTGGGAAGTGTGGCTCTACCAGATTCTAACCTCTATCATGCAGCGTGTCATCTTACCAGGGTACTGGACTGGTGCTGCCATGGATCGCTTAAACAATGTGTACAGGTGGAGCGGACCCTTTCTGGCTCAACTCTGTGTCCTAGTGTCATAAGTACTTGCCAGCCTCAGTTCTTTCTCATCCTACGGTGGGGAAAACTTGGCGGGTCTGTGCCAAAATCTTCCGATCCTCCGCAATTGCTCCGGTTCCTTCATCGCTTACCCCTATAGTGGGGAATCCCATCTACAGTCCTGGTCTTCATGCGTTAGGATTTGAAATCAGTGGGTCTTTATCAGGCTAGGCATTTTATAGTGCGTGGACAATGGATTACCAGACAACAAATCATGGATGACCAGTATTCGTAGGCCTTTCTTTCTGTCAGAAAGTACAGGTGGCTCATTTCATTGGCTCTTTGCCCTCCCCAGATGCCTTTACAAGTCCACTTACAACATTTTAGATCTTCTTACAGAGCAGACTTCTGCTGCGCCATGCAATGTCTCTGACTTATCGATTGCTGGTGTCCCCATCTCTGACCTTTCGACTGCCATATATCTCCAAATGGGAATGAGACTTAGAGCTGAGTTTTACAGACAAACATCTGGAGAGAATTCTCTTGTTTTCCTATAAGACCACTATATGTGCTAAGCACCAGGAATCTGGTTTCAAGATACTGACCCGGTGGTACCATACCCCTGCTAAGATTCACAATATGTTTCCCCAGTGCTGGGATCTCTGTTGGAGATGTGGAGAGGAAATTGGTTCCCTTCTCCATATATTCTGGGCCTGCCATCTATTGCATTCCTTCTGGATGGAAGTCAATCGCATCACCCAAAAATTTACCGACCATGACCTACCGAAGGACCCAGCGCTTTTCCTTCTGCATCGCCACTGTTTCTCTGGCAAGGTATACAGGCGCTTTATTTTGCCATTTCTGATCACCGTAGCAAAGAGCGGCATCCCACTCTTTTGGAAACAGACACAGGCACTGCCCATTACAGTATAGTTGAGAAAAGTCGCTGAAATCAATGACTTGGTGCACCTGGTGGCCACCGAGAGAGGCCTCCTAGATAAATTCCTCAAAAAATTGTTCTACTGGCACAAATTTGTTTACTCTAAAGCCTTGTACACACGGGACGACGATCGTACGTACGATTGTCGCAAATCGTATGTTGCATAATGTAACTTGCATACTGACTGCACTACACAATCGTACGACCACAGAAAGAACGTTCATGTGCATGTAATTAGCATCCGCCGTTCCTGACTTCTGAGCATGCGTGTTTTGCACAATACAACTTGTTGTACCAACTGCTCTGTACACACGATACAACGGTCGTATGAGCGCTTGTTGGTACGACCAAGTTTTCTAGTCTGCTCATACAACTCCCCTTGTACGACCGTCGTATGTTTGACTGTTCTAATCACGCACAAGAACGATCGATATCGCGTACAACGGTCGTTAGTACGACCTGTTGTATACCATCGTCGTCCCGCGTGTACGAGGCTTAAGAGTACAAGGCCTTGTTGAAATAATCTAGACATAATTTAGACGGTATCAACGGGCCTCCTGGATCTGGAGGGATGGCGGTTGTGATCATACACCTTCCTGTCGTCGTCCCCCCCTTATGTTTTCTACTCGTTTCTCTTTCTTCTTGTTCCCTTTTCCACTTCGCCACTTACCCCCTTCCACCTTTTAAAAGGAAAAAAAAAAAATCTTGTCTTTTTGGGGTTTTTTTTATTATTATTATTGACTGTGCTCACAATGCAAAAAAAAAAAAAAAAAACACACTGGGTACAGAAACTCTCGTGTGCAGGGTTTCCTGGGACATTTTTTGTTATCATACTCTGCATGCCATTTGTGATGGAAATTGTCTCCCACATGTTGTGACTTTTTGAGTCTGTGGTATCTGTTGATATGCATATCAAATGATTTCTGTACTTACCGTGAATTGTCTTAAAATAAAGAATTAGGAAAAGAAAAAACAACATGCATCTATTTCTGTTTATATATAATTATGTCAGTAAGCAAAGTATGTGGATAGGGTAAAACTATGGAACCGATAAAGGTTTTGTCCAGGCATGCCTTGAATAGATTATCCACTTCAGTAGGTGCTCATTTGCCAATCGTTTTACTGTGTAAGCCTTTTATCTGGCCTGATCTATTGTTCCAGATACTTACGAGAATTAATGTTTTCTTTCTCTAATCATTAATCTTTCATGTAGCAGCACTGAAATGTCACACTGGTCACATGATCATTCCTTTTAAAACACACGATGCAATACAACCCAGAATGTTCCTCCTTGTTTGGATAGCTTTACTTTCAGGTGTGCTGATTCTGTCCCATGTTCCAATAACATTCTGGTAGGTTATTTGGCTCCTGCTTAAAAAAGTACTGTACATGGCTCCACTTTGCCGTGGACTGGTGTTTATGATTCCATATACTTTGAAAATTATCAAATATAGTCCACACTCCTTTCTGCCTTAACACTACAGAAAGTAGTCCGTTCTGGTATTTATAATATTGTACCGGCGTTCAGTCAGGCCCCTTTCACACTGGTCGTAGCGACTTCAAAGTAGTTCCTGCGCTACTTTGGTCTGACTTTGATGCAATTTGAGGTCCATAGACCTCAAGATTACACATTCATTGGTTAAAGTCGCATCAAAAGCAAAAAAATTGCTGTAAAATTGCACAACTTTCAGGTCGTACAAGTGTGAAAGGGGCATTAGTTAAGAGTGTAGACCTGTTGTTTTATGTGCATTTTTTACATAGAACTGTACAGGGAGTTTATCCCCTCCCCATTCCCCAAAAAATGAATACTGAAAATGTGTTAAAAATATACTCAGGGACAGAGACTGCACAGAATCTATCCATAGCGGTCCGACAACTGCACTAGATGTCTTACAGCTAAGGCCTCATACACACGGGCGTATATAAAAAAATAAACAAAACGTCGGGCCCGACGTCAAGGAAAAAAAGGCGACGTTTTTCCGCGTTGTGTATTGACGTTTTTCGGCGTTAGTGAGCGTCGGCGTCAATAGGCGTCAATAGGCGTTTTTTAAAACAAAATCATCCCTCTGCTATTTTTCAACCTAAAAACGTCGGCGTCAAAAAACGCCGGAAAAAGCCGGTATAATAATAGGTGGCATATGGTGGCATATGTTGGCGTTTCTTGGCATATTGTGGCGTCGGCGTCAAAAAACGTCAAAATGTTACAGCCTCAGAACGCGATGGCCATGGGTTCTACTTTCTGCTCACTAACGCCGACGCCACCTACAGCTCAGAAACGTCGACGTTTTTATGGGGCCATTGACTAACATGGAGAGCTGCAAAAAACGCCAGAAAACGCCGGCGTCAAAAAAGTCCGTGTGTATGAGGCCTAAAGGTACATATTTTCACATATTTTGGACCTGTCCTAGGGTGGCACAGTTTTTGACATCTGTCTTTGATCTTATTAACACCCGTTTACAACTGTCTCTCCCATGTACTCCAGAGTTGGAATTACTGGGCATGCATAATAAGCAAAGACTTAGGTATAGTTATTGATATCCTACTTATTGTACTATGCCAAAAAAAGAAATACTTTTTAAGTGGGCTTCCCCCTCCTCTCCCACGTTATCCTCTTGAGAATCTACTATAAGGCCACATGCACAGGACATTTTCGGACGTTTTTACAGCAGCTTATTTTGGCTTCAGATGTTTATTTCTACAGTCAAACTCTCCATCATGTTATCCTATGTGTTCATGCACACATAGGCTGTATCAACTGTTTTTGGCTGGGGTGTTTTTGAGCTGTAAAAAAAACCCAAGACTAGTGGGTTCTGAGAGTTGTTTTTCAGCTGTAAAAACTCTCAAACATGCAAAAACGCAGCTCAACCAACGCTTTTGGACGTTCTTGATTCGTTGGGAAAAAAAACGCTTAAAACGTCAACGCGGAAAAACGCTCAAACGCTAGTGCAATAACACTGAAGAGCGCTGGAAAACTCACTACAAAGGAACTAACATTTTTAGAACGCATTTTTAACATCCTGTGTGCATGAGGCTAAACTGGGATGTTGCTTATGTTCAAATTGACATACATTAATAGCAATTGTCCCTGGAAATACAAAAAAATCTGGCAACCATGGTTGGAGTGCTAAATGTTTGTCCCCGATTGGGACGCTTTTTTTTTTTACGGATTTTCATTCGTTACTGGAAATTGTAAGTGCATGTTCCATATGTCTTACTTTGCAATGTATGCTCAATAAAGAGCAATTCTGTTTGTTAAAAAAGTACTCAAGCACACAAAAATGCTGCACATTGCATTTGCATGTTAAAATCTATGTGTTTTCATGACCAGAAGTGTAAATAAACTCTGAAACATCAAGTCTTAGGCTCGGTTCACACTACAGCGATTTGGGATCCGTCTTGTGTCGCCCCAAGTCGCTTAACATAAGAATCCCATTGAAATGAATGAGTGCCATCTTAATGTACACTACTGAAGTCGCTCTGACTTCAGAAAAGGTTGCTGTACTACTTCAAGATGACTTCTATCTGACTTGTGCCCATAGAATTCAATGTAAGTCGCCTCCAAGTCGGATCCCCATCTATATTGAAGCGACTTTACAGAAAAAAGAAAATAATTTACACAGGTACTCCCCACAAACTACCCAGGCAACCCCCTCCCTCCCCTCTCTGATTGGCCACAGGCAAAGTCGCCTGGCATGGAGGTCGCTTTAAGTCTCATTGTCACCCAAAGTTGTGCTGACGTCACGTTGAAGTTGCGTTCAAATCGCCTAGCAAAGTTGCCCCTGAAGTCGGATCGCCCCTGTGTGAACCGACCCTTACACTAAAATGTTCCAGTATGTTTTAAAAGCCCCATGTGTAATAGCAAGCTCATCTGAATGCTACAAACACCTTTATAGCCCAGGAAAACAAGCAGATTGTCATTCATGGCCACTGTAACATTTTCTGAACAGATACTGTGAATTTGAATAGCTGGTTGCTGTACTGGGGCAGTTCTAAATTATTACCAGAACTCAGTTTTAAGCAGTTGTGGACGTTGGGCATTATGCTGACAGACAAAATTACTTTGTTAAAGTACACAGGCGTACATATCATGCCCTGTCCTTATGCCCTGTTGTGGCTCCCTTCTGCTAGATTTGTCAGCTATTCCCTGCTGTCAAAATGACAGCCAGGATTTGCTGTGTTAAACAGAAACTATTACAGCCACTGCTGTCAAAAAAGTGGCGTTTCTATGCAGCATTTTAGAAGATTTTACTTCCCAGTATCCTCTTCCATTCATCTGCAGATTGAAAGGGTGATCTTTGGCCTGCATATTATAAATTAAAAAATATATATAAGTAAAAAAAAATGTATTTTTCTTTTTTTTTTAATGAAATGTGATCCTATCTAAATCCTTATTAACCTTTAACCTAATTACATCTTTCCCGCAGTTTCCCAAAAGACTTTCTATTAGATTGCACGGTTTTGGTGCATTTTCTGAAAGCCTAACAAAAGTCCTGCATGCTGTGACTTTGGTGTGCTTTCGGAAATACGCACCAAACACATCTAATAGAAAGTCTATTTCACACGTCAGTGTGAAATGGCCCTTGGGCTATCACTTTCCTTCTGGTTTTTTTATACCTTTTATTTTATTAACCGTTAATATTTAAACTTTTTTTTTTTTTGTTTTGTTTTGTTTGATAATTTTTAGTACCATTAAATTAACACAGGTACACCCCATTTGGCCACAGCACAGCAGTGTGAAATGGCCCCTAGCTATCATTTTCCTTTTTTTAATAATTATATATATTTTTTTTTTTTCAATTAATCAACCATTAATGTTTACACTTGTTTTTGTTTTGATTGTTAATTTTTTTTATTTTCTTTTTTAGTGCCATTAAAAAAAACACAGGTACACCCCATTTGGCCTCAGCACAGCAGTGTGAAATGGCTCTTGGCTATCATTTTCATTCTGTTATTGTTTATTTATTTTATTTTTTTTGTTTGTTTATTTTCATTTTCTTGACATTTACATTTTTTTTGTTTTGGTAATTTTTTTTTTAATACCACAAAAAAAAAAAAACACATTAGGAAAAAAATGTTTATTTCCTCTGTAAATAACCTTTTTTTGGGGCAAACAGGCCTATACAAGTAACTTTAAAAATTGCTCTGGTCCAAGTTTTTAAAAATGATCTGCCTACATTTTAAGTAGCAGTACAATATTGACCAGCTTGCTGTATCTGTAGCCTTTACAGGCAATATAAGTAACTATTTTCTGTTCTTAGATACACTATGACAGCAAGTCCTTCCAGTATAAGTACAAGAATCCATCATCTGATCTCTGTACTCGTGTGAAGGCAGTGCGGTAAGTCTCATGCTATGAACTTTCATATATATTTTGTGTGGGTAATTCACAACTTGTCCCTCTTATGTCTATGACAGAAGGGAAATTCGGTCATAAAATTTGCACAGAGCTGCTGTCAATCACTTTTACCCACCCCGTCAGGCTCTCAGCTGCCTATGTCATCAGTAGGAGCACCTGATGGGGCAGGGTAGGGTGTTTGTTTGACTTCGCCCTTTCCCACCCACCGCCCACTGGGGTGTTTGGATCTAATGAGGAAAGGTAGAGTAAAGCCTCGTACACACGGTTCGACGGTTGTAAGACCGAATGGACCAATCGTTTGTTGGATCATGTAACTTGCGTACTGTCATGCACTACATGATCATACGACCAAGCCGAATATAGTGACGTGTAATGAATGTATAAAGAGGAAGTTCAGGTGCATGTCATTTGTGAATTGGGAATGAACGGACACTTCCGGCCATTCCTGACTTCTGAGCATGCGTGTTTTGCACAGTACAACTTGTTGGACCAACTTCTCTGTACACACAATACAACAGTTGTACGACCACTTGTTGGTACTACCAAAGTTGTACAACTGTCGTACGTAGGCTGTTCTAATCGTGTGTACTAACGGTCGGATGATCATACAACGAGCGGTCGTACGACCGTCGAACCGTGTGTACGAGGCTTAAGCCATATATACAGCTTTTAGACCATGCGCACGTGATGTGGCAACCTTGCAGAGTGTAGATGACCCTACAGATTGTTGCCACTACTAACAACCATGAGAGGTCACTGGCAGGATCAACAGGTATTTTTTATTCAAAATGAATTTATTTAAAAAAAAAAGAAAAGGCGCAGAATTATTTTTTTTACAGAGACTATACAGGCTTTTTAAATTAGGTTCAATGACACTTTAATTGATGCTAATGTAAGCAACAGAATTAGGAGTGATATCACATTTTAGCTAGTAGCGGAAGCATTGAAAAAAAGGAGCACCAGAAAAATTATTCCTGCAATCTTGTTGATACAGGCGGTCCCCTAGTTACAAACATCCGACTTACAAATGACTCCTACTTACAAACGGAGGGAGACAACAGGAAGTGGAAGGAAATCTCCCCCTAGGAAGGGAAATTCACTCCTGTAAGAGTTATTATGGGAAAAAGATGTCTCCATTGATGTTTTATCACCAAGGTTTGTTTCCACAACAACCCAAAATTTTTAAAAATCCAATTATCATTGGGACAGGAAGTGAGGTGAAATCTTCTGAACAGAAACACAGAAAGCAAAACAAACATTACAGGGGTGTTACCCCTTCCCTATTCTATCCAAAAAGCTTAAAAATAGTTTTTTTGGCTGAAGCTACACTTAAGAAATGTACCTGTTCTGACTTACAAACAAATTCAACTTGACAACAAACCTACAGACCTTATCTTGTTTGTAACCCGGGGACTACCTGTACCTGTTTCTTCAGTTTTTTTACACAGTTTATAGCAAAAGGTGATATTTGTTTTCTTCCTTCTGGACAGGATCCCTGCAGACCTGCATGAGTGGGCAGTTAAGATTATTTCTGAAGCTAGAGAAACAGATCCATAAGCTTTATCCTGCTCTTTCCGAAGCTGAGAACCCCTTCACCTGCCAAGGAGTAAACAGAATTGAGTGAATTAGGCTGGCCTTAGATGGGCAGACATCACACAGAGAACGATGGGCAGTCCTCAAAAGCATCATCTCTCCCACTCTGCTGATCAATGAATGTAAAAGTGCAGTAAAAATGTTGTTCCTTTTTCTACAGAGACTACACACTTGTGCAGAGATTTTCCGGCAAGTTGGACAGTTGTTTTGTTTCATTAAATTACTTTTTTCGGCAGTCTGAGCATCTTTTTTTTGCCTCTTAGGGTAATCAGATACAACCTATCCCTCACAAGCACTAACAGAATCAGACACATTGCTTGGATAGATCAGGTCATATAGGGCCACCCGTATTTGCCTCTGGTTATTTTAATATATTTTTATAGAGTACTACAATTTAAATATATATATCATACCACTTTATGAAGATGTGTCTGCTAGATATTGTTTTTATAGCAAAAAAGAAAATAGTTCTACATCTTCCAAAAAAAAGTTAAATACATTCTAATAATATACTTACAATACTTATGATTACTTGTCTTGTATTGAAAAGGTTAAATTGTGAGTTATTTGACTCAGTGGGGTTGATTTACTAAAACTGGAGAGTGCAAACGTTGGTGCAGCTGTGCATGGTAACCAACTTCAGCTTTTTGAATTAAGCTTTGACAATAAACCTGGAAACCGGTTGGCTTCTCTGCAGAGCTGCACCAGACTTTGGACTCTTCAGTTTTAGTAAATCAACCCCCCAGTAAGTCCTTCGTGGACATTCAAATAATTTATGACAGATATGTTAGTCATTTGATGCTATTTCAGAGCAGTGTACCACATGGTTCAAAACTGGATAAATTATGTAGAATGTAGAAGTCAAACAATGACCATGGCATGGATTACATCCAATGTGCCAGCATAAAATTTTTGGTTTATTTTGTTTTGTGTATGGAGACTGGTTCTACTTGATTACATTGGCCCAGCACGTGGATTAAAGCATAAGTTCTTACAAGTACTTTTACTAGCTTGTGAAGCTGCAGTCATGTGACCACTCCAGCCTCAATTATCCCTTTACGGCATTCGAATGGTAGGTGAGGAGCATGGGTGTACCTCAGCCTCAGCGTGATATGGTGCACAGCAGTTCAGGGACTAAATATCCTAGTAGACCTTAAGAATTGAGCACTGGTGCAGAGGCAGCAAAGTCATTTATGTCACCACCAAATTCCTACAGGAGGGCATAAAAATAGATATATATAGGGTGCTCTGACAAGAAGACCCTCTGTTGGTCTGGGAACTCCAAAGGACAGCATGTATGCAGACAAGGAATCAGTGGGCAAAGGATCTGTAATGCACTTCAGCACGGTACTGCTAAGTGCAGTATGACAAGGATTTAATATAAGAAAATGATTAAAAACACTTACAGGAAGCATGAAGTAAATAAGCTCATCAATCCCTAAAGCAGACGTCTGGCAGGTCTCCTGCCACAGTCCTGTGGCACGTCTCACAGCCAACCGGCTTGCGTTCCACACTGGCTCTGGAGGTGCGGTGGTCCTATTGTCTTCCGGAACCATTGCTCCCCACATCTCTGGTCGCCTGTGAGATGTGCCACGGGACTGTGGCAGGAGACCTGCCAGACGTCTGCTTTTTGGATTGATGAGATTATTTACTTCATGCTTCCTGTAAGTGTTTTTAATCGTTTTCTTATATTAAATCCTTGTCATACTGCACTTTGGTACATACAGCCTTCTTTGTTATATATTACTACAGGAGGGCAATGAACATGATGGATAGCTGGAACAGGAAGCTGCTGGATGTACAGCCAGGTTTTTCAAAGAATACACTGCCTGACTGAAGTTTTCTAAGGATCTCAGGATGAAGGACCTCTGATGGACAATGGACAAAATATCATAAACTGGAGACAGGCTGCCATCCATTAATAAAAGTAAGTACTAAAAGAAAAAAAATGCAGAAATTGGAATTGCTCATATATATATATATATATATAGAAAATCATGAATGAAAATA
>BLSH010368059.1:1879-11896 GCA_018402905.1 Glandirana rugosa | reverse complement strand
CCTGCCTTGTTGTTGGGATGCCCCATTGCTAATATCTGGCCAATCCTCTGTGCTTGCAGGGCAACTTGCAGTACTATTGATGGATGCCTGCCTATCCTGGAGTGCTGCGCTGCTGGTGGATGCCTCCATATTCATTGTGCTGCTGGTGGATGGCTGCTCATATCGCCTGGGCCTCTTTGTAACAATTCTGTCCTCCTCTGTTTCCATTTCAGAGCCACTGCTCTCTGCTGGCTCATAATCGCTATCAGAGTCTGATGGAGAGAGTTCCCCGCTACTCTCATCCGACATGCTCTGGAGTATCCGGAGAGCCTCCTCACCGCTATATAATCTTTTAGCCATGGGGATGTGCACAGAGGTTGATCACTGGGATGTGGCAGATGTTCACAGACAGATTTGGCAAATGTTCACAGACAGATTTGGCAGATGTTCACAGACAGATTTGGCAGATGTTCACAGACAGATTTGGCAGATGTGACAGATGAGATGTTGATCACTGGGATGTAGCGGATTATTTTGGACAGATGTGTGTCAGATGTGGCAAATTATTATGGGCAGATGTGCCAGATGATGGTGGGCAGATTACTGACAGATGTGCACCAGATGTGCCAGAATATAATGGGCAGATGTTCCAGATGATGATGGGCAGGTTATTATTGAAAGATGTGCCAGGTGATGATAGGCAGATGTGCCAGATAATGTATCAGATGATGGGCCAGATGTTTACTGATGATGCGCCACAATATGATGGGCAGATGTGCCAGATGATGAGCAGATTATTATTGGTAGATGGGCAGATGTGCCAGATGTGCGCCAGATGATGGGCAGAATATTACTGGCAGATGGGCAGATGTGCGTTAGATGATGGGCAGATGTGCATCAGATGATGTGCAGATTATTACTGCCAGATGTGCCAGATGATGGGCTGATGTGCCAGATGATGGGCAGATTATTACTGCCAGATGGGCAGATGTGCCAGATGATAATGGGCAGATGTGTCACAAACAGATGTTCTTTCACTGTGTTTTTTCACTGTGTTTGGGGACATTGTGACAATAAACGTTTTTGGGGACACTAGCTGGGCGATCAGTGGTCAATAGCAGACAAAAAACAGCTAAAACTCACTGATCTCCCTGCTGCAGCACAGATCTTATCTTCCTCTCCTCACTGACGGCTCTGTGTGAGGAGAGGAAGATTTCACAGCCCTTACAACAGCTGTGTTTACATTTACATGATCAGGAGGGCCAATCACAGAGCCCTCCTGACGTAGTTTGTTGCCATGTCTCTGGGGGACACAGGCACATCGGGATCGCACCGCTGCGCAGGCACGCGGCCGCGCGATCTCCGTTGTTGTGCCGCTCCCCAGCCTACTTTACATGACATGATGGCTGTTATTGAACACAGCCATCATGTCATCAGGAGGGCAATACACACTGCCCACCTGCCGATCCGAGATGCGGCATGTCCGGGGGACACGCACGCATCGGGATCGCGTGGCTGCATATATGCTTGACGTATATATACAGTCATGGCCAAAAATATTGGCACCCCTGCATCTCTGTCACATAATGCACCACTTCGCCCAGAAAATTATTGCAATTACAAATGTTTAAGCATTCTCATGTTTATTTCTTTTGTTTTGTATTGTTATGTGTCAGATTTAGCTTTTTGTTTCTCCACTTTTTTGTGTCATACCAATGCAAACAAAAGAAATAAACATGAGAACGCCTAAACATTTGTAATTGCAACAATTTTCTGGGGGAAGTGGTGCATTATCTGACAGAAATGCAGGGGTGCCAATATTTTTGGCCATGATTGTGTGTGTATGTGTATTTGGGTTTTTTTTGTTTTTTTGGCACTTGCAGCTGTTTTCTTACTCGCACACTAATATGAAAGGCTGAAGTCTTCTTTGTTTTGGCCCTTAATATTTTCTAGCTATGCGCTAGAAATCTTAAATAAGGTGTTAGACCCATTACAAAGTGTACACAATTTTTTTGGTGACTAAAAGCTCCTAACTGCCTTAGCATATAGTACAGTACCATTAATATTCAGGCAGGCTATCTATTACCATAAATCTATACCAGTATGTGCTGCCAAATGAAAGGCAACAGCTTAACCTTCTGTAGCATCTGGAGCCTGAAGTGCATATTTGTAAGTGGGCCTTGCTCCGTCTGCTGCTCATCAGTCTTTTCCCAATGGGAAGCTTTATCTCAACACCTTCCCTGATACAGCAGTGTGCTAGAGCTGCTGATGAGTTAGCATTTGTATGTGTGATTTAGTATGTATTACTGATGAAAAAATATCTTGAGAAATGATATAGGAATAAGAATATGGAATTCCATAATCCCTGCCCTGTATAATACACAAATGAGCAGCAGATGGTTAAAGGGACGAGTTTGAATTTCCTGCTGTTTTGTCATTATTATTAAAGTGACTCTACTGAGCTTGATGAGGGGAATGACAACTGTGTCACTGTCATCATTGACTTTAGAGCCTGAGGACAATAGGGACACATTAGTATTATTGGGGTCTAGACATCTGGTCTTTTTCATCAAACATAGCAAACCCAACCTCATGCCAGTTAATCAATACACCTGTATCATTGCCTTCTTTTTGGGAATATGCTCATTAAATACAGTACGAATTACAAGAGGAAGTTATAATAAAATCATTTACTGTATAAATAAACATTTATCTGTCTCATCACATGCAGACGTTTTATACTGGCCATCTTAGTAAACATCAAAAGTGAACTCTGAAATGGAAAAACAAATATCCATATAAAAGAGACGTGTATTCTTTCTTTTTTTCTTTTTTTTTTTTTTTTAAACATGTTTTATCGAGTTTTCAAAGTTTTATAAAAAAAAAAAAAAGGGTTACAAAAAAAGTCTTAATATAGAAACAACAACGAACTGCATCTCCTGTGTCTCACTAGATAGCATGTGCCAGAAGAAGAGTTAACACATATTACAGGTATCACCGTATAAAAGATCAAATAAACCATCACAGAGTAACAGATTCTGTATAGTGGATTTAACATCCCGGATTCAGAGAGGTTAACGTAAGCCGGCTGGAAATCCACTTGCCTCAAAATTTATCAAAAAAGTTTATTTTTTTCCTGAGTTCAAAAGGTATTCTGTACAAAGGTAGCACATCATTAATAAGCTTTAGTGTAGGGAGGGTCGTCCCTTTCCAGGACAACAAAATAGTTTTTTGGCAAAAAAATACAAAATTCTGAGAAATCCTTTAGCATATTTAGAGATTACTAGATTGGCAATTATTCACAGCATTTTTTTTTTTTGGTGTAATATGTTAGGAAGGCCCAAAATCAATTAAATAAATTAACCAATATCTCCCCAGAATGTTTGGACTACAGGGCAAGACCAAAAAACAATGTTGGAAATCACTGATATGCCCACAGCCTTGGAAACACTTGGCTGTAGTATGTAGGCCCATTTTATGCACAACCCCACCTAACATTACCTGTGATTGATTAATTAACGACACATGCTTTACTTGCAATTTTGTCATATTTAACTGAGTGTCTGAGATCACAGGACTGTGGTTTTGATAAAGCTGGTTCTTTGAGTGAAACGTGTCAACCCAGCCTGTCTCCCCCTTGTCTCTACCCATCTGTTGCTTTTATGACTCTTTTGAACAATAAAAGTTACATTGCATTGTGGGGGTGCAGCCTATCCGATTTGTTTCGTATCTACATGTCTGCTGCAGTGGCAGGGCATGCACTCCACCCTTCAGCAATCACCTTTGGATCCCTACCTGGATTTGGTACTTTTCACCTGTGAGCAGCGGGACTCTTTCCTAAGATACTTGGATTTCACTGAATACGCTAGCTGGGGTAGTACCTTTCTATTCCATCTTGCTGGTTGAACTTACGTTCAACTCGAACATCGGGCCCATTCCTATCTATGAGCTGATGTCCAGCATTGTGAATGCCTCGCATCCTAAATTTCTCAAGGTCTGGGAACCATTCATTTCCTATGAGTTTCCCTCACTCCATTCAGCTTGTTCGGGTCTTCTCTGACTATTTCCGACGGCGTGTCTGAGTCCTTTTTTCCCTTCCTTTCTCTAGTCTCTGACCTTCCCTTACTCCCTTCTACTTTCTTTCTGGCTATTCTTTTTTCTTGTTCATGCATATGCCATCCTCTGGGGTTGGTTGCAAGAGTTGGCCGACCCTTGGGATGACTGCAAGTAGGCCATGGAATATGGCCTTTTTTCTTTTTTTTTTCTTTCCATTTTGCATTTATTATTCTTCGATATTATTCCAGTTGCACAAAGCTGTTTAACAACGGTTATGTTGATTTTCCTTTTGGGTCCCTCAGTAATACCTGGTTATTCTTTAGCCCCTGCGTGGGTGATCTATATGCTTGCTTTTGATTTCTTATGTTGTGTCATAAAACTAACAAATACTGTATATTGAAATGGAAAATGTACTATTTAAAATACATTAAAAAGAAAATATATTACATCTAATCTAAGCAATAAAATCAAAGTATGATCTCTGATTACAAAGTTATAATTTTTTAAAAAGATACAACAAATAATACAATGTAACAGAGTCACTCAGGCCCTGTTCATACATACTGCAGTGACCTGCATTTAACCACGCTGGAAGAATGCAGGTCACTGCAAGGATACATAGAAAACGATTGTGACCCTATTGATTCTTCCTGCCTGTCAGTGGTAATGCATACGGAGCCACGCATGCTCAGCTAAGCATACATTTACGACACCACTATGTGCCCTGATAATGTGACTCCCATGTACATGCACGGGGGTGACATAACTGGCCATTCAAGCAGCCGAATGGACCAAAGCCGGGAAGGAAGACAAAGAAGAAGGAAGCACCTGTGACCAATGAGAGAGCTGACAGCATACTATCCCATTATGGCTAACAACTAGGGTTGCCACCTCATCCCTATAAACCCAAACACGTATGAATTACACAGGTTATGAGGCTAATTTAATGCAGATAAGGCACCAAGTGAGTTTAATTACCACCTTAATCAGCCTGTGTGATTAATATGTGTTCGGTTTTAAAGGAATGAGGTGGCAACCTTGCTTATAACTCCTGGGGGCCCATTAAAAAAAAATAGAATTCAAATCCGCTCTAATTTTTTCCCCACAAAAGAATAGTTTAAATTCTTAGTTTTCCTGCTGCCCACACAAATGCTGCTATGTAGATTGAAGAATTGCCTCCAAAGTCTACTGAGAGACCAATACTTCTGGGAATGTCGATCTCCTGTGTCCCCGCACTGCTCAGTAGCCCTTCCCATCAATTTCCTCATTACTACCTTGTCCTGTAGTGGAACTCAACTAACTACTACCGTATTCTATCCATTCCCATAGCATAAAATTGAAACAAATCTAGCTTTGTACTTGTATCCTATAATTATATTTTCACAAGTGATTTTTAAAAATAACTACATGGGGTTAATTCTCAGCTGCTTTACATTGTACTCAATTCTCTAATGAAGATGGAAGGATCCCTTTTCCCTCAGCTGCTGCTCTATTGAAATATTCAGCATGCTTTAGATGCGGAGTTTCTGACTTGTTCCCAAATCCTAAGGCTCCATGCACACTGGCTTAAAAAAATGTGGCTTCTCCAGGAGTTTTATGTTCTACCTGTTAAAGCAGCTCAATGTTATCCTGTGTCCATGCACATTAGGATGTTTAGGCTGGATTTACACCTATGCATTTTAGTGCTTTTTGCATTTTGAATATTTGCACTACAGAACGTGTTCCATAGGAAACCATGTTAAATGGAGTGTAGTGCAAATCTGCAAAATGCAAAAAGCACTAAAAATGCATAGGTGTGAATCCAGCCTTAGAGGCATATTTTGAGATCAACGTTTAGAGGCAGGAAAATAAAGCCTTCTGGATCGCGATTCTGATTGGAGCTTAATGGCAGAAAAAAAACTTAAAACTCTCCTAAACTTGTCTAAACTTTGTACAACAAATGCTCCATATGAACGTGTTTTACTTCCAAGAGAACATGTTTTTTTTAGCCCAGTGTGCATGGAGCCTAATAACTGTCTTTGCCGTTCGTTTAGACTTATGGCCTGTACACACGGTACAATTATCGTCCAAAAACTGTTGTACGACATCCTGTCGCACAATAATCCTACTATTAGTACGCTCCATTCTACAGCCGATTTTCAATTATCTTCCAACAGAAGTTGTATGAGCAAATTAGAAAACGTTTGTCTGCCAACAAGGCGTTGTCTGATTTTTGGCTCGTGTGTACAAAAGTTGGACAAACAAAAGTTGTAAGTACAAACACGCGTGCTCGGAATCCAGGAAGTGTTCGTGCACACCTGCGTCCGTAATTCACATTCGCCTGAACTTCCTCTTTATACGCTCATAACACTTCACTACATTCGGCTTTGTGAAACGATTATATGACTACCATCAGTACGCTAGACAAAATCGCGAACAGCCAATTTTGAGAAAAGTTGGACGTGCGGTCGTACAACTATCTCACAGTGTGTATGAGGCTTTAGGGAATACACTGTAGTAGTACTGCAAAATCAAGCAAAAGTTTTTCCCTAATACTAACGTACATGGGTGATTTTAACCTCTTTTTTTCTGGGAGATTTAAGGTACATATAAAGGCCGCCACAGATTGGATTCCATATCCAATAGGAAAATGACTGATCAGGAATTAGGCTGGGCATTCACAGAAACAATTTTGTCTGGTTCCTGATGAACCGGTCAAAATTCCAGCTGTAGTTGACCCTGGCAGTATCCTCCCGCCCAGCATCCTTAAAGGGGTTGTAAAGGCAGAAGGTTTTTTTTATCTTAATGCATTCTTTGTATTAAGATAAAAAACCTTTTGTGTATAGCAGCCTCCCCAGCACCCCCCAATTACTTACCTGAATTCCTTCTCTCTCCAGCGACGTCCACGAGTGTCTAAGCCGTCCGGGACACTCCTCATGATTGGCTGAAGCACAGCAGTGGCGCCATTGGCTCCCGCGGCTGTCAATCAAAGTCAGTCAGCCAATCAGGGTAGAGGGGGGGCTCCGTGTCTGAATGGATACACGGAGCTCTAACTCAGCTCGGGTGCCCCCATATAAAGCTGCTGGCTGTGGGGGCACTCGATAGGAAGGACCTGAGAAGAGGAGGACCCAGGCTGCTCTGTGTAAAACCAACTGCACAGAGGAGGTAAGTATAACATGTTTATTATTTAAAAAAAAAAAAAAAAGCAAGTCTTTGCAATCACTTTAAGGCTGGGCCCACATATATGCCAATAGGATGCGTTTTTAACCGCATCCAATTCGCATAACATGTGAATGTGACTGGCTTTCAATGGAGCCAGTTCACACATATCCGGGTGGCCGTGGTGCAGTTTTGAAAAGGGTCCTGTGTGTTTTTGGGTCTGGTTCAGGTGCAAATTCAGACAAAAATTCACACCTAATCACATCCGAACTGGCAAACAGAAATGCACCAGACTCCAGAGTACAAACTGCAGCTGTACATGTGTGAACCCAGTCTCAATCTGAAAGTCAAACTAGCCAGGCAGAACAGCAACTGCATTCAATCAGATTCAGTCACTGTTCAGGTATTCTGACAGCCATGGGTGCTGGCTGTTAGAATACAGTAGCTGGCAGGAGATGCAACTCTCTACACTGGAAATCAAGTGCTTTCTTTACTCCTGAACTGGGAGAACAGGAGTGCAAGAGTCATTAGAAGCACTGGGGTGCTGGGAGGACAGGAGTGCAAGAGTCCCTGGGAGAGCTGGGGTGCTTAGAGGACAGGAGAGCAAGAGTCCTTGGGAGCACTGGGGTGCTGGGAAGACATCAGAGAAAGAGTCAGTGGGAGCAGGGCAGCTGATAAGGCAGTACAGCCAGCCCTCCTGTAATGTGCCCAGGCCTCATCAGTTCAAAAGGGGAGACCAAGCACCTGCCAGGCAGGAGGGCCAGCAGTACAGTCTAATTGCTGACACTTGTGCAGTGCTGCTGGCTTCTACTTTTCTTCTCTTTGCTCTGGCTGTGCTGCAGGAGGATCGGTTCTAGGATTGGTTCTAGTATCTGGGCCTCCTTCCCCCTGCTGTCTGGGGCCCCTTTTCCCCAGCAATGCTCCCATTTCCCTCCTCTCCCGCCAACAGCTGCTGAGGGCACACAGGCGGGTTATTTGAGCGGGGGGGGGCTCACCATCCTGAATGAACACACCGCCGCGAATGAACACTGAATGAACTCTGCTGCTATTCACTTGAATGGGTCTTTTTCAACAGGGGTATCATTTCTGCCATGGCTACAAAGCATAGCATCGCAGGCGTTACATTGAAGCAAAAATATCAATTGATATTTTCGAGGATGGGGCCCTGTCAGGTAGACTGTGTTGGGCCCCGTGATTTCTATCAGCAGCCCTGCCTGGGAGCACTGAGGTGCTGGGAAGATGGGAGTGCAGGAGTTTCTGGAAGCACTGGGGTGCTGAGAGGACAGGAGTGCAGGAGTCTCTGGGAGAACTGGGGTGCTGGGAGGATAGGAGTGCAGAAGTCTCTGGGAGCACTGGGGTGCTGGGAGAACAGGAGTGCAGGAGTCTCTGGGGAGCTGGGAGAACAGGAGTGCAGGAGTCCCTTGGAGCACTGGGGTGCTGAGAGGACAGGAGTGCAGGAGTCTCTGGGAGAACTGGGGTGCTGGGAGGACAGGAGTGCAGAAGTCTCTGGGAGCACTGGGGTGCTGGGAAGACAGCAGTGCAAAAGTCCCTTAGAGCACTGGGGAGCTGGGAGGACAGGAGTGCAAGAGTCCCTTGGAGCACTGGGGTGCTTGGAGGACAGGAGTGCAGGAGTCTCTGGGAGCACTGGGGTGCTGGGAGGACAGGCGTGCAAGAGTCCCTTGGAGCACCGGGGCACAGGGAGGACAGAAGTTCAGGAGTCCCTGAGAGCACTGAGGCGCTGGGAGGACAGGAGTGCAGGAGTCTCTGGGGCGCTGGTAGAACAGGAGCGCAGGAGTCCCTGAGAGCCCTGGGGTGCTGGGAGAACAGGAGTGCAGGAGTCTCTGGGAGCACTGAGTGCTGGAAAGCCAGGAGTGCAAGAGTCCCTGAGAGCCCTGGGGTGCTGGGTTGACAGGAGTGCAGGAGTGTCTGGGAGACCTGGGGTGCTGGGAAGCCAGGAGTGCAAGAGTCCCTGAGAGCCCTGGGGTGCTGGGAGGAAAGGAGTGCAGGAGTCTCTGGGAGCACTGGGGTGCTGGGAGTCCAGGAGTGCAAGAGTCCCTTGGAGCATTGGGGTGCTGGGAGAACAGGAGTGCAGGAGTCACTGGGATGACAGGAGTGCAGGAGTCTCTGGGAGCACTGGGGTGCTGGGAGAACAGGAGTGCAGGAGTCTCTAGGAGCACTGGGGTGCTGGGAGGACAGGAGTGCAGCAGTCCCTTGGAGCACTGGGGTGCTGGGAGGACAGGAGTGCAGGAGTCCCTTGGAGAACTGGGGTGCTGGGAGGACAGGAGTGCAGGAGTGTCTGGGAGACCTGGGGTGCTGGGAAGCCAGGCGTGCAAGAGTCCCTGAGAGCCCTGGGGTGCTGGGAGGAAAGGAGTGCAGGAGTCTCTGGGAGCACTGGGGTGCTGGGAGTGCAGGAGTCACTGGGATGACAGGAGTGCAGGAGTCTCTGGGAGCACTGGGGTGCTGGGAGAACAGGAGTGCATGCGTCTCTCGAAGCACTGGGGTGCTGGGAGGACAGGAGTGCATGAGTCTCTGGGAGAACTGGGGTGCTGGGAGAACAGGAGTGCAGGAGTCTCTGAGAGCACTGGGGTGCTGGGAAGACAGGAGTGCAAGAGTCCCTTGGAGCACTGGGGTGCTGGGAAGATGGGAGTGCAGAAGTCTCTGGGAGCACTGGGGGGCTGGGAGGACAGGAGTGCATGAGTCTCTGGGAGCACTGGGGTGCTGGGAGGACAGGAGTGCAGGAGTCTCTAGGAGCACTGGGGTGCTGGGAGGACAGGAGTGCAGCAGTTCGTGGGGTCAAGAGGGTCTCTGAGTACGTGAGGACAGGAGGGTCGTGGGGTCACGAAG
>BLSH010368058.1:1497717-1525613 GCA_018402905.1 Glandirana rugosa | reverse complement strand
TTTTTTTTTTTTTTTTTTTTTTTTTTTTTTAGTTTAACGTTTTTCTTTGCAGGGGAAAGCTTTACATTGAATGCTGCACTTGTTGATCACAATGGCCCTTTTCCTTAGATAACTATAGAAATAAGGTGACCATCAACTGACCCAACTCACAACAAGCTGAGAAAAGATTGCATATGCATGGGCTGCCAATGATCAGTGCAGAAAACCCTGAACCAATGGAAGAGAAGGCCACCTTTGAGGGTGCCTGCAAGGTGTCATGCACATGCACGTTGGTCCAGTGTAATTGTACATGTTTATACTGTGATCACTCTATAGCAGTGTTCCTCAACTCCAGTCCTCAAGGCCCACCAACAGGTCATGTTTTCAGGATTTCCCTCAGATGAATCGGCTGTGGTAATTATTAAGGCAGTGAAACTGATCAAATCACCTGTGCAAAATAATGGAAATCCTGAAAACATGACCTGTTGGTGGGCCTTGAGGACTGGCATTGAGGAACACTGCTCTATAGGACAATTCAGATTTAACATGCTCTAGGCCAGCATTTCTCAACCTTTTTAATCTGAAGAAACCCTTGAAAAAACTTTCCAGTCTCAGGGAACCTAATAGTTACTGTGTCTACAGCTCACTGAACGTTAGTGTTATGGTCAGTGGGAATAATGCTCCTTATATCTGTGGTCAATGAGAAGAATCCCCTTCTTACAGATAGTTAAAAAGATCAATGGTGCCAGTGGGAACTTATCTTAAAGGTGGACATTGCTCATTGCTCAAGGAACCCCTAGCAACCTCTGGAGGAACCCTGGTTGAGAAAGGCTGCTCTAGGCAACTAGGCAGTCTCAGGGAACCCCCTCTAATAGCTACTGTATCTACAGCTCCCTGAACATTATTGTTATGGTCAGTGGGAATAATGCTCCTTATATTTGTGGTTAATGAGAAGAATCCCCTTCTTACAGATACTTAAAAAGATCAATGGTGCCAGTGGGAACTTATCTTAAAGGTGGACATTGCTCATTGCTCAAGGAACCCCTAGCAACCTCTGGAGGAACCCTTGAGAAAGGCTGCTCTAGGCATTCATTTCCAGTTTTAGATTGAATTGTGAAAAGTTAACATTTCTATCAGGTTTCTATTTCTGTTTGTGGCCTATTTGGGGAGATTTTTCCCACTCTTCAGGCCCGTACACACGGTACAATTATCGGCCAACAATGGTCGTACAACAGCCTGTTGTCTGATAATCCGACCGTTAGTACGCACGATTCAACAGCCAATGTCCAATTATCATCCAATAGAAGTTGTCTGAGAAGACTAGAAACAACAAGGCGTTGGCCAATTTTCGGCTCGTGTGTACTGAAGTTGGACCAACAAAAATTGTAATTACAAACATGCATGCTCGGAATCCAGGAAGTGTTCGGCCGTGTAAACTTGCGTTCGTAATTCACAAATCACATTCACCTGAACTTCCTTGTTATACGCTCGTAACACGTCACTTCGTTTGGCTTTGTTGGACGATTACTTGACTACCGTTAGTACGATAGACAAAACCACGGACAGCCAAATTTGGACAAAAGTTGGACGTGCGGTTGTATGATAATCCGCGCATGTGTATGAGGCTTTCCTGTTTCTTGGATACCCATACAAGACCTGGGAGGACAGGGTGGCACAAACAAGACTGCTACAATGGTCTCAGGGAACAATAAGCCATCTTCACTACTTGTAATTTATAACATGAGATCTATAACTGTTTCTAAAGGTCAATAAAAAACTAACGGTACCAGCTCCAGGGATGACAATTCACATCCGAACCCAGATTAACAGTCACAACAAAAAAAGAGAGTAGAGGGGAAAGCCCCTTACTAAACCATATCAAACTTTTTAGTATGTGAAGTTGTCAGTTAAGTAACACAATGTAGACTATTCATTAAAAACAAGTACAGCTTTATTAGAAATGGATAAAACAGTAGTTGGGTCAAACTAACTGCACAAACAATCAAGGCCGGCTCTACCACTAGGCGGAGTAGGCGGCCGCCTAGGGCGCACTGTCCCCAGGGCGCCTAGCCCCTGTCCATATACTACCCCAGCCTGTCCATATACTACCCTAGCCTGTCCATATACCTGTGGACCACGGCTGGCATGAGGAAGCGAGCCGGTGCTGCCATTATTTGTCTTTCGGCCGGGTCCAGAGGCACAGGTGCGGGCCTGTGGACCACGGCTAAAGAAATAGGTAGAGAGGCGCTGCAAAAATCTCCACCTCCGTCACCTCCTTCGTATACATGGACAGGGCAAAGTGGGTGTACGTAGTTTACTGCTTGTCTTGCCCATGTGGTTTGCTCTACGTGGGCCGCACCATCCGTACTTTGAGGAAGAGGTTTGGTGAGCATAGAGGCCTTTTGGACAAGGGTTCAGATAAACATAGTGTTCCCAGACACTTTCTTGAACATCACGATCAAAGTATTCAGGGATTGCGGGTCTGGGTGATAGAATCTATTTCCAAAACTTTCCCGTTGGCGGAACGGTATAAACGTTTGTGCAATAGGGAAAATTTTTGGATTTTTACCCTGGATACCCTTTCTCCTGGGGGTATGAATGAGGAGATCGAGGTCAATACACTCCTCTAAAAAGAAATAAGGGGGGAGTTACTGGGCATCAACATCTCCTTTGTTCCAAGCAGGTGTTTCTACTTTGGATACTTCCTATTTTCATGTGTATGTATATATATATATATATATATATATGTATAATTTTTTATCTATTTTATCTATTTTTAATATATATTTGCTATAGATAAATATTTTTATATTATTTTTAATTTTTTTATATTTCTTATATATTTGCTGATGTATTTTTAAAACGTATATCATGTGGACATTAGGTATAATGGATGGATTATGTATTCACAGGTTATTCACCTTTTTATATAATTTTTGCTTAAGACTTTATCATCAATTTCATTCTCATAATAATTTTTTTTTCTTCTTCTTCTTATTATTATTATCACTTTTATTTTTATTATATTTTTTATTTTTTATTTATTTATTATTTTTTACTTCTATTTTTTACTTTCATTTTTAATTTTTTTTTTTTTTTTTTTTTTTTGGTAGGTCACAGTTGCGTTTATATTTTGTATTTTTTTCTCACTCATGAGTATATTGTGGGCCCTACCCAGTTGCCTTTAAATAAGAGCTGTCCTATCACAAGTTGACCTCCAATTTGCCTGATGAGGGATCGTGAATGATCCGAACGCGAGCATTTCCTGTTTGGTGACCCGGAAGTGACGTGGTGCTGAGCGTGTGGACAGTCTGTTATCAGCTTTGTGCCCCGGTTTGCGCTGGAAGCCAACAGCGTGACGGGCATCGGCTCCCTCTCCACGCCTGCCTGCACACCATCTGGTGATCCGCGGATGATCCTTTCTGTGTTTTTATCCGATCATTTATGTGAGTGTATATTTACCTATACCCTTTATCATTAAAGAAGGTATTGCACTTAGAGGCGCTGCTCTCTTGTTTATGCAAAGTGGGTGTAGTCAGGGGTGGAGCCAACGGGGGGCAGCAAAATGAGGTTTCGCCTAGGGTGTCAAAAATCCTTGCACCAGCCCTGCAAACAATAAAAGCATTACAAGTAGTCATAACACACAAATCTTATTGAGTAGCTTGACATAAGTTGATATTCAAAATTCCAGATATTATGTTCCAATGCGTTTCACAGAATGGATTTGCTTCCTCAGGGAACTTCTGTGTATATCAACTGTATGAGTAGTTTAGAAATGCTCATTCACTGTAACTCAGAGAAAGGGAAGCCTATATACAAAGGCTTCCTCGCCCCCGGCCAAAACATAGGGGGCGGTCAAGTGGGTACTGGACCAGCCATAAGGATAAAGTGGTGGCCCCAAGCAAGCTCACCGCGCATGCCAAAGATGCAAAAGCAGCCGTCCTTGGGGACATCCGCGACAACAATGCCAATGTTTTTATTGAATAGTCTACATTGTGTTAGCTCACTGTCAACTTCACATCCTAAAAAGTCCTATATGGTTTAGTAAGGGGTTTTTCGCTCTACCCCTTTTTTTGTTGTGACTGTTTCTAAAGGTCAGTGTAGGGCAGTGGTTTTCAACTTATGAGCTAAAGTGGGTCTCAAATGTGGCCCCTGACATGACCAAAGGGCCACACATACAGTTTAATATAGGCAATGCTTGAGAAGACTGTCAGAAACTGCAGACCTGATGGAGGACATGAGGGTCAGTGTGGTGCGAAGTGCTACATTTTGGACTGGGGATATGCTACAGAAGATAATACAAAACTGGGAACATGTTACATGAGGCTAGTAGGGATCAATGCTATTAGCCTAATCAGTGTTCCAACTACAGACTGCTGAGGTCCTAGGGCCACACTTATATACCCAAGGGCCCCATGTGGCGCTCAAGCTGCAGGATGGGCACCAGTAATGTAGGGTATAAGACTCATTTAACACTGGTTTCAAATGCTGCAATTATTGGGAAAGCAGTGGGAATTTTCAAGTTACACAGTAACTCAATACAGTGTAGGTGATTACTTATCACAAGGTCTTATTAAGATGGCAACAGTTTCTATTGATACTAAAGAATTTAAAGAGTTATATCATTTATTTATTTTTATAATGAAGTAGGAAATGGTTGAGACACGTCAGACACGTCCATCCCCCCAGTCGTTAAACAGGGGTCCCCATTAGAAGATTTCCTCTCACCTTCGGTAACTATAACAATTCAGAAACATTGGCTTTCCTGTCATTTTCAATACCAGAGACCCAGACCAATAGTTTTGGCTTTACACACATTTTAAATAAATCTTTGAGGTAGCAAGGGGCAAGTTGCTGCATGATTTAGGGCAGCGGTCTCCAAACTGCAGCCCAGGGGCCAGATGTGGCCCTTTGCTTGCCTGTACCTGGCCCTTGGGGCACTATTCCACAAACCGACACAAATGATGGGACACCATTCCTCCCACTGACACCATCGATGGCACCATTCTTCCCATTGCTACCAACAAGGGGGCCTTATTCAACCCATTAAAATCATTTTCTATTCCCACTGGCCACAGTCCAGAAAGTTTGGAGACCCCTGATTATGGGGATTATTTTTTTTAAATTAAAAGCATTGGTGTATTTAAAAGCATAATAATTTACGAGCTTGTTTGATTAGATATTGATTTGTTATCAGTGTTCTGAAACCCCCGTTCAGTTTTACCTTTTTTTTTTACATTATACCTAAGTGGAACCTTTCATCCCTCATTTATCCTTTGTGCCCTTTTACTCTTATATGTACGTCATGCTCCAACACTTCACCTACACATGGAGAGACTCCAAAAATGAACCCCCTTCCCTCACAACCACCCTTTATGCCCTTACTTTATCCGATGTGATATTCCCACTCTTGTTTAAAGATTGCATGTATGGCTCCATGCTTAAAATGCCTAGTGGTCTTTGTTAGCACAGAGGACCCAAGCTTTGACCCTACTCAAGAAAAAGGCCATGCTGCTCACCATGTTCTTAGCTCGTCTTGAAATGGACAGCACCTTCCAGCCCAGACGCAGGCTGAGTATATTGTGTTCCTACTACCTGTACTGTGCGGAGACCAAGTGACCTTTATTTATTTCCCTATGCCCACAGCTTCCTGCTTCTCCTACTGCTCAGGTGGCCAGGACCACATGCTTTGTTCGTTTACCAGACTGATGCCTGTTGAAGCCCCCAAGGAGTGGCTACTCCATCCTACTAATCTCAATTTTTTTGGGGTGCATGAGATTGCAACTAGGCCCCTGGGCTTTAAGACTCATGTCACAATAATGCCAAACAAACGGAGCTTCTGCAGGAACGTGACATAAGATGGATCTGAAAAAATTAATTAAAAATCAAACGTTTTATCGTTGCTTCCACAACATTGATTTAAAACGGTGTTAGAAAATTAAATTATGGAAGTGGAGGTCTATAGAAAAACAAATTACAGAACCAATGTTTTGCAAAGACAGAAATAGGATCACACTTGGGATGATGGCAACACATATTACATTGTAGACCAGGGGGCAGCCAGTGGAAAACCTGAGACGTGCTCTGAGTACCAGGGGCTAGCAATGCCATGGAAATGTATCTGCTTAGAACCATTCACACTAATATTGTAGCCATTACCTTTGTGGTTTTTACAGTCACTAAACCTTTATATCTACATGTTGTCTAAGACAAACAAGCATTAGTATATAGTTCTCTGTGTCCAAGTGTGCTCACATCAGAATGTACATGGCAATCTTCGCTGCCATGTATTTTGGCATGCTTTTTTCTGTAGCGTTTGAGGATCCCATTCCATAGGACTATGCAGGAAAACGTACAACATGCAGGATTTTTTTTTTATATTTTCAAATAAAATATTTACTGCTAGTTTGCTTGTGTATTTAGCCTGGGTCACCAAGCACTGCAAATGCACAGAAATGTAGCTGGTGTACAGATATGCTCAAAGGGAATGGCTAATCTACAGAACTGATCTAATGCCAGACTGTGGGAGAGCTCCCCTTTAAGTCTCATTGTATTACATGTAATGGGCGTCAAGTCTTTGCTGACAACTTTCATCACATCTGTTCTACTTAACCCCATCACTGCTGCCGCCTACTGCTGCTCACTGTTGTACATGCAAAATGTCATCCCTTTGCTGTCTTCAGCCCCTACAAATGATGGATTAACCTTTATATTGCTAAATACATGCTGGCCCTAACCTCTTCACTGCTTATTACCATGGCATCTCTGTTCAGAGTTACCCCTTCCAGTGCCACTATACTGTATATAATCACAGATGCCTGCTACTGGATTTTACTTAAAGCGGTAGTAAAGTTTCCATAGGAAAATAAAAGAAATGGTACGCCTACAGGTATATGTCATAATCTACTAGAATGCACCGCATACTAGTACATTATGACAGACTTACCTACAGGGCTGTCTTTAATATTGATAGGACCCTGGGCAAACATTTTCTTAGGCCCTCTCAAATCCTCTTATCAACTATTTGAGGGCTGTGCGGGCTCAAGGGGCAGCTGCTTTGGGCCTCAAAACAATGACTGGGCTCAGGGCAGCTTCCCCTTTTGCCCAGTGTTAAAGATTGCCGTGCTTACCTACAAGCGGAGCCCTCCAGCTATGCGCTGTCATGGCCCTGCCCGGTCTCCCCCCCCCCTGCTTCCATCTTCACCCGGTCTTCCTTCCGTATTTTGCATCTTTGGCTGCTTGATTGGCTGTGATGTCACGCGCAGGTTTCTTATCGCTTCAGCGCGGAAAGCAGGCCGCAAATGTGGTCTGAGCTGCGCATGTGCGACTCAGGTCACATTACCCGATGACAGGCGGGGTAGGGGGGGGCAATTAATGACAGAAGAAAGGATCTCTTCTGTTATAAAGAGCCGGTCTGTCAGCGGATTTGTACATAGCTGACTTTACTATACCACTTTAATGTTGTCACTGTATTTGCAGGAATGAACCAATCTACTGACAAGATATAACACTAAAGTCTGGTTTAAAAAAAAAATATGTTCAAATATGTATTCTTAACTCAAGTAGTCCCTTCTATTGCATCCTCCAATTTTTTTTTTGGGTGGCTACGTTCGTTCTCCATGGTCCGACTGTATGTAGGTATGTAGCCACTCTCTCTTACTCGCTCCCAAGATAGGCTGACTATGGAATTTGTAGTCTACATAGAGCAGTGCACATGGACATGAGGCGGAAAGTAGCGGTTTGGGCGCTCACAGAGGGCATTACTAGGAGGCAGAAAAATACAGGAACAATGTCATAAAAAAACTAATTACAGGACCAATCAATTGACTTTGGATCCAGACGCAGGCATATTGACTAAGGGAAACTGGCAGTGAAGCGTTGCAGCTTCACAGCAGGCTTCCAACTGCACAGGAAGCTTTTCAGGGATCATCGAAAAACTAATAGAGTAGGAGATATTCGGACAGGTTGGGGTAAGGAGTTCCATAGGATTGGAGAGGCTCTGGAAAAGTCCTGGAGGCGAGCAAAGGAGGAGGTGACGAGGGAGCTGGAGAGCAGGAGGTCTTGAGAGGAACGAAGAGAACGAATAGGTTGGTATTTTGAGACTAGACTGGTGATGTAGCTGGTAGCTAAATTGTGGATGGCTTTGTAAGTTGTGAGTATTTTGAATTGAATTTGTTGGGTGAGTGGAAGCCAGTGGAGGGATTGACAGAGAGGAGCAGCAGACACAGAGCGACTGGTAAGGTGGATGAGTCTGGCAGCATTCATGATAGATTGAAGGGGGGATAGCCTTCTACATATTTTTGGTAAAAATAAAATAAAAACCCAATTAGCATATATTGATTGGTTTGTGCAAAAGTTAACGCATCTACAAAATAGGGGATAGATTTATGGCATTTTATTATTATTTTTTTTTTACTAGGAATGGCAGTGATCTGCGATTGTTAGCGGGACTGCGACAGACACTTTTGACACTTTTTTTTGGACCAGTGACATTTATACAGCAATCAGTGCTATAACAACGCACTGATTGCTGTATAAATGACACTGGCAGGGGAGGGGTTAACACTAGGGGGCGATCAAGGGGTTAAATGTTCCCTAGGGAGGTGTTTTCTAACTGTATGGGGGCTGGGCTGACTGGAAGAACTGGGAGATCGTTGTCATTACTCATTAGGAGCAGCCAATCACTCTGAACTCCCCAGACAGAACAGGGATCTGCTTTGTTTACACTGGCAGATCCCCGTTCTGCCTCTCTCTGGAGTGATCGCGGGTGACCCACTGATTGGCTCCCCCGCTAGCGAATGGGCGCGCGCCCACAGATCGCCATGTACGCGGTCGACATATACCTACGGCGATTCACGCAGCCGAGCCAACCTGCCATAGTGTAACTGCGATGGCTGGCCGGCAAGCAGTTAAGTAATGAATGTGTATGGATTGTTTTGGAAGAATGAGACCCCTTTCACGCTGCAGTGCCATGCCGTTAGCGCTAAAGCTCCATTTTTTGCATTGCTTTAGCAGCGTTTTTCGGGCAGTTTTTACCTTTAAAAAAAAGGTAAAAAGTCCTGTTTTGCGGTGCTTTCAAATTGCTTTTAAGGCACTTTGGAAGCGCTGCCTATTCATTGCAATGGGCAGGGGTGTTTTGGGAGTGCTAAATACAGCGCTCCCCACCCACCCCAAAGTTGCTGGATATCATTTAGTCCCGGTTCACATAGATGCGCTCTGCAATATCTCATATGATTCGCACCGCACTGCAAATCATATGCGATGTCTGTGCAATGCGATTTCAGCCATACAAACTCGCACAGGACCCTTTTTTTGGTCTGCACCAGAATCGGATCGCATGGGTGTTCATACCCATGCAATCCAATTCCTGTGTGAGTTGGCAGTTTGCACTGCGATATGTGAACTGAAAAGGGGGTGTCGTTAACAATGTATTGACACCTCCCTTCAGTTGGCATAGGGCAGTGTGAACTGCCGTGCAAGTTGGGTGCGATGTGGGAACCTGCAATGGATTCGCAGGGTTCGCACACTGCACCTATGTGAACAGGGACTAGCAGGAATACATGATTAGAAAATCGGCCGATCGCTCAACCGCTGACCAATGAAACAGCGGTCAGTAGTCAAAAGCGTTGCGTGAATATACGGGTAGAAATTTGGCCAATCGCTCAACCGCCGAGAGGTCGGTGGTCGAAAACGTTCCTCTCATGCTTGATATGTTCAGGAGATTTTTTACTGCCGAGTGCCGACCTTCACGCCAACGCATAGAATATCGTTCGTTTGCAAATGATATGACACAAATTTTCCATTTTTTCAATCGGTCTTTTTTGTTCACAATATCGGGTATTACTTGCTGGCATCAGCGGTTAGAATATCGGCTGATCGTTTGCAGAAAGGAAATTTTCGGCCAATATTCTTATCATGTATAGTGTCACTTTTATAAACCTTTGAATCACGTGACTAAAAGGTAACTATTGTAAGCGCCCCTAGGCAGTAATTGCTGACCTCTGTCCTAAGTATACCAGATTCCTAACGCTTTTCATTTGTAATGTAGTGATATGGATCAAGCATTGGGTTAGATAGTCAGTGAAGGCACAACTCCAGAGCTGCTGCAAAGCCATTGGATCAGCATGACAGCCAGGTAACCAGCATTTTCAGAAGCAGACATCTACAATGGTATGCTATATATTCATACAGATTTGATAATATTAATGCATACATTGTCTACAGAGTGTCATCAGAATAACGTTTTATTTCAGGACTGCGGGCATAATTTACTAAAACCAAAATCTGCTGCAGCTCTGCATAGAAACCAATCAGCTTCCAGGTTTTATTGTCAAAGCTTCGTTGAACAAAATGAAGTTAGAAGCTGATTGGCTAGCACTCTCCAGGTTATAAACCAACCTGCATCTCTGAGAGGCAGACATGAGATGATAAGACATTCTCCTAGGCAGCAGTCAGGCTAAATAGCCATGGTCTCTCCTCCATCACTCCATCCCCATAGACTGCCATGTGACTTGGCTGCCTTTTTGCAGCAGCACCTTGCAGCCTCTGATGTCTGATCTATAATGATGAAGGAAGGAGGCTGGGAGTGGTTGTCTTCATATGGAATCACTAGAATAATAACCCCCCCCCAGACACCAGATCACCCCCTCCCATTACTGTACATCACCTCTGCCCTATAATGGGGAGACAATGCAGACCCCCATACCACCCTTTTCACCATCTCTCATTGGCTCCAAGCCCAGCTCTAGCCCCTCCCCATTACATCATCCAGCAGAGTGTCAGTGAATGGGATGAGGCTGGCTGATCCTGGGAGAGTAGTAGGGGGAGGGGGGCTCAGCACCTCCCATACATATATATAGAGAAGTGCTGGGAGGGGGGAGCTGGCAGCCACACACCATCACAGGACTGCACAGGAGAGGGATCCACATCACATCGTCCGATCTTCCCTCTAATACCCACACACACTACAACCATGCGGGAGATCGTGCACCTCCAGGCTGGCCAGTGCGGCAACCAGATCGGGGCTAAGGTAATCCCATCACACACATCCCATCATAGATCGGCACGACCTGCCACCCCCCATATCCATATATATGTACTCAGCATGACAGGGACATCCGCCTGCCATCAATTCATCCTCCATATAGCCCATCGCCTATCAATCAGCCTCTCATTTCTTATTCAACGTGTGGCTCCTTATGACGATCTTTTGTGTGCCATGTACTAAGGAGAGCACAATGTCTGCCAGCATCGCCCACATCTATAGAGGACAATCAACTCCTCCCTATCTCCCCCCTTCATCTCTGATACATAGGATTACATAATATGACGATCTGATTCTAATAATCCAACCCATCCCTTGTATAAAATACATTCTGGGCATTGTATACAATGGGCTGCCCTGATTCTAATGAACCCCTGATCACACAGATCCTTTATATAAAATATATACTGGGCATTGTGTACAATGGGCTTCCCTGATTCTAATGAACCCCTGATCACACAGATCCTTTATATAAAATATATACTGGGCATTGTATACAATGGGCTTCCCCCTCTGATACATAGAATTACATGACATGACTCGGATTCGAATGAACCCCTGATCACACCCATCCCTATAATATATATACTAGACATACAGGATTACATGACATGGATCTCTGATTCTAATGAGCCCCAGATCAGACTGAATCCTATACAATATATACTGAACACATAGGATTACATGGTATGAATCTCTGATTCTAATGAGCCCCAGATCAGACTGATCCCCTATATAAAATACATACTGGGCATTGTATACAATAGGCTTCCCCTTTATCTCTGATACATAGAATTACATGACACGACTCCTTTATATAAAATACATACTGGGCATTGTATACAATGGGCTTCCCTGATTCTAATGAACCCCTGATCACACAGATCCCTTATATAACATAGATACTGGGCACTGTATACAACAGGTTTCCCCTTCATCTCTGATAAATAGGATTACAGGATATGACTGTCTGATTCTAATGAACCCCTGATCACACCCATCCCATCAAAATATATATTGGACACATAGGATTACATTGTATGAATCTCTGAATCTAATGAACCCCAGATCAGACTGATCCTTATAAAATATATACTGGACACATGATTACATGGTATGACTGTCTGATTCTAATGAACCCCAGATCAGACCGATCCCTATAAAATGTATACTGAACAGATAGGAGGATTACATGGTATGAATCTCTGATTCTAATGAACCCCAGATCAGACCGATCCCTATAAAATATATACTGAACAGATAGGAGGATTACATGGTATAAATCTCTGATTCCCAATGAACCCCAGATCAGACTGATCCCTATACAATATATACTGGACACATAGGATTACATGATATGACTGTCTGATTCTAATGAACCCCAGATCAGACTGATCCCTATAAAATGTATACTGAACAGATAGGAGGATTACATGGTATGAATCTCTGATTCTAATGAGCCCCAGATCAGATTGATCCCTATACAATATATACTGGACACATAGGATTACATGATATGACTGTCTGATTCTAATGAACCCCAGATCAGACTGATCCCTACAAAATGTATACTGAACAGATAGGATTACATGGTATAAATCTCTGATTCTAATGAGCCCCTGATCACACACATCCCTTGTATTTTTTCCATACTGGATCAATAAAGCTGATTCTGAAGCTGGGTGTGTTTGGGGTGTAAAGGGAAAAGGTGACAACCCTAGAAAATAGCCTGGTTACCTAGCAGTAGGTGGTCACAGTCATTTGGACTTCTGTAGTCAGCTTGAGGAAGGTACTTATAAAACTGGTCATAAACTGGTAGAATTTTGTTGGAATTTTTCATTTTAAGAACGTTCCTTTAATTGTCTTATCATTAATGAGTTCAAACCAACATTTGTTTTTCACCACATGTGTTCACCAATGTAAAAAATTGAAGGAGCAGGGTGGATTTTTTTTTTCCTGAAAACAAATGTCTAACAGTGAATGTGGTTTACATTCAGAAATGTCCATTCACCCCAAAAATCTATTGTTACAGGCATATGAAATGTTGAAGTACTTTCCTACAACATGAGCCATTGAATGTACAGAGAATTTTCATACCAATGTTGGTTGGAGAATCTAGGGTATGGCCAGCTTAGGAGGCAAAATGTCTGCAGCATTGCTGCATTGCAGCATTAGTCTTGTTGAATGGGTCTACTAATAGCTATTTTATTGCGTGATTCTATTCCGAACCTATGGCCTGAAAAACAAAATGGGGGAGATTTATTAAAACTGGCGAACTCAGAATCTGGTGCTGCTGTGGTAACCAATCAGCTTCTAACGTCACCTTGTTCAATAAAGATTTGACAATAAAACCTGGAAGCTGATTGGTTTCTATGCACATCTGCACCAGATTTTGCACACTCCAGGTTTAGTAAATAACCCCCAATATGATTTATATTATGTATTATTTTTAAGATTTGACGGACGGTACTGGCTTTTTTTTTTTTGCGTCTGTTTTTGTATTATTGAATGTGTAAACTTGAAAAATATTATTGATAAATCCAGTCTGATCTATACGTTTATGACTTTATTTAGGTATTGGATGAAAACCCAATATTCAGACATTAAGGGTGTAATGGTGGATTGAGGGTGGCGAGACGCTGGGTGGGGTTCTCCTATTACAAGCACCTTCATTACTTGCTATGGGGGAGGTGTGGCAGGTCTTTGTGTGCTTCCATGGATCGCCTTTTGTGCAAGGCATGGAAATGAGCCTTTTCACACGGTGTCGTCTTGCCAACCGAATTGGTGAATTGTGGCTGCTAAGTAGCCTAATGCTCTATGTGGCTTCTTGCTCTGAAAGCAATTTTTTTTTTTCGCTGGTCAAAATTTTGACAAAAATGTATTCAAAAATGTTTAAGAATAAGATAACTGATGTATCTGAAATTTTCTATTTAAATAGCTGGTGATAAAAGCTCTGTGCAGTGTACATCAATTGGTATGATGCGTAGCATTCTGTACATACTATGTGCAGCTAGGTGGCTCTGATAGATGCAGACAACTGCTTTGGGTGTGGCAAACCCAGACTGGCATTTACAATATATTTCATTCTATTTGACCTTGTTAAAAAACAAAAAACAAGTGTATGCTGTTTCCTTTTTTTTGCTTTTACATCTTTATTAGCTGAATACGTTTTATGAACACGTTTATATATTTTTCACTTCTATTATGTGTACATTAGCAATTTATATAATAATTTATAATCATTTAATAAATATATATGATTTACATACTATACTATTTTCTTGATCATATGAGAACATTTTCTCTGCAGTTTATCAATTACATTTATTATTATATTTGCAGTCCATTTATTATATACAATTTTATTTCTACATACTTTTTTGGCACTGCTAAAATTACTATAGATATATATATATATATATTTTTTTTTTTTGTTTTCTTTTTAGTTCTGGGAAGTTATCAGTGATGAACATGGTATTGATCCCACCGGCAGTTACCATGGTGACAGTGACCTGCAACTGGAAAGAATCAATGTATATTACAATGAAGCCTCCGGTAATCTTCATTCTCTGATTTATATGAATGAGACAGATACAATGATGTCTGATATTATTAGGCAGCTCGTGTCTGCAAAATGTTAGGCTAATTTTGTTCCATTAGTAATATAAAATTCTATTTCCTTCATTCAGGAAATAAATATGTACCACGCGCTATCCTTGTGGATTTGGAACCAGGAACAATGGACTCTGTAAGATCAGGGCCGTTTGGACAGATATTTAGACCGGACAACTTTGTATTTGGTAGGTATTTAACATTAGGCAAATCAACACATGTTCTCAATCTGGTATTGCAGGAGCCAGCTTTATTAATAAATACTAGGATCATGGAAAATCAAATGGCATATCTGAATTTTTACCTTTTTGTTCCTAACACATCCAGATAATCTGCACAACATATTCGTTCAAGTAGAAATATATCTGGAGTGGAGATCAACAGCACCACATCCCTTTAAATAGTCAAATTTGAATTGTGAATGCAATGGGATTTTTAAGGTGTCAGAGAGAACCACATGTCACATATTCAATAAAATAAAATACAAAAATGTATTCCACAAATACTTAAAGTGGTAGTAAACCCTCCTATCATTTTCAGCCAAGGAATCTGCCATCTTGGCCTTTGTTTAATCTACAACTGCCATATTGCTGTACATGTGATCAGCTATGACACCAGCCATTGGATGGTTTGACCGTTTGGTTTAGAGCACAACCAATAGGAGTGTTGCATTTCCGGAACGTGCTGGAAATGTAACTGGTTTTTAACCTGTTAAATGGATGGGTTTACTACCGCTTTAAAAAGACATAAGTAATTTAAAACATCAAAAGACACGCGAGTCTCCTCAACTTTGTATTTTATTTCATTAAATATGTGTTGCATGTTTTTTTCTGGCTGTGACAGTTTGCAGCTTCCGGATGCGCACTGCGCATGGTCGAGTCACGCTGCGCTGTGTCAGTTGCCAGGCAATCTTATGGGACCTGTGACGTGTCCCAGAAGATTGCAGGGAGGGAGGGAGGGGTTGTCTAGGGGCAGAGGAGGAGTTGCCTAGGTGGCCAGGTGACCAGACCAGGAAGTGGGAGCGAGGTACCTGTCAAGACTAGGTACCCGCTCCAACCCCCCCCCTCCCCCCCCCCCCCCAAAAAAAAAATGACATGCCAATTGTGGCATGTCAGGGGGCGAGGAGTACTTAAAGCTGAAGTTCCACTTTTGGGTGGAACTCCGCTTTAATAAATGAAATTAACCATAGCTGTACAGCGGCTCACTCAGGCCTAGTTGCAGGCGGAAGCCGGTGTCCGCTGGCGACCCGCGATCGCCTGTTACAGAGGCAGAACGGGGATCACGGTGGATCTCCGTTCTGTCAGGGGATATGTCACAGATTTACTGTGATCAGGAACAGTTAGATCAGTCATGCCCCTACCAGCCCAGCCCCCACACAGTTAGAACACAGTGAGGGACACACATTTAACCCCTTGATCGCCCCCTACAGTTTATCCCCTTCCCTGCCAGTGACATTTATACAGTAATCAGTGGCTCTGATCGCTGTATAAATGTCATTGGTCCCAAAAAAGTGTCAAAAGTGTCCGATCTGTCCGGCGCAATGTCAGTCCCGATAAAAATCACAGATCGCTGCCATGACTAGTAAAAATATAATAAAAACGCCATAAATCTATTCCCATAGATTGTAGATGCGATAACTTTTGCGCAACCCAATCAATATACGCCTATTGCGATTTTATTTACCAAAAATATGTAGAAGAATACATATCCGCCTAAACTGAGGAAGAATTTATTTTTTGGGATATTTATTATAGCAAGAGCTAAAAAATTTTTTTTTCAAAATTGTCGCTCTCTGCGGTTTTTATATATTTTTTTTTCAAAGCATAAAAACTGCAGAGGTGATCAAATGCCACCAAAAGAAAGCTCTATGTGTGTGAATAAAAGGACGTCAATTCCGTTTGGGTACAATGTCGCACGTCCGCTCAATTGTTAGTTAAAGCGACGCAGTGCCAAATCACAAAAAGTACTCTGGTCAGGAAGGGGGTAAACCTTTCCGGGGCTGAAGTGGTTAATAAAAAAAAAAATCATACATTTTTTTTTTTTATTCTACTTCTTGGTCAACCTAAAACAACATCACTCATTCCTCTTTTATGAAATTGGCTATATGACATAACATTGGAATTCGTTTATTACATTATTCATATTGCATGCAAACTTTTAAAGTGTGTTTAAACCCCAAATCTATAGGATTGGCATTGTGCTTCACTGTATACAGTTTTCTTAAATTAATTTCTTGTGAATCTGCTCCAAGGTTTCTTATTTGTAGATTCTGCCAGTAAAAGCGCTTCCTGATGAAGCCTCTACCTCTCAATTAGCAATAGCATTGTCAGCCTGCTTTACACCCTACTTCAGCTGGCCTTTTGGGCTGTCATATTAGGTCTGTATGAGGCATGCACAGAACTGAGTGGCAGCCTTATGGCCAACTGAAGGAGCATGCATGGCAAGCGGCGCTACTAATTACATACCTCCCAACTTTTTGAGATGGGAATGAGGGACACCTATTAGTAAAAGTATGTAGGCATAGGACAACCCCTACCATGCGCCCTTTATAGAAGAATTCTACAAAAAAAAAAAAGATTAATTAAACCCACAAGTGTTTTTTTTTTTATACCGTTACTATTCCTTTTTCTGACTTTTGGAATTTACAAATGCAGCCATTTAGAAATCGCATGAAAGGTTTCACATTGGAAAACACTTTTTGAAAGATAAATAGTGCATTTTATATACAACTATATAGATCAGACCAAAATGAGGGACAAATGAGGGGCAGAGGGACTTTGTTCCAAATCAGGGACAGTTGGTAGGTATTAAATTGTGAAGTGGTAACTTAACATTATCATCCTGCAACAGGGGTTGCTGCTACAAGCAAAATCCCCAGATAAGAAACGTTGTAACATATTTACAAATAAAAAAAAATTGCTCAAAGGAGAAGTTTTGGGTGAATGAAAAAAACGAACAAATGCTCACCTCCATACTGCAGCATCAGTCTGATGCTGCAGCTGTACCCCGCTGGCTCTAAGCCCAAGAATTGAGTGACCACATGACCACTCAGTTCTCAGTCAGCTCTGAGCAGAGAGTTGCTCAGTCACTGCTCTTTGCTCTACCCCTCCAGTGCTCACTGGAGCACTGGGGTGGGTGGGCCTTAGCAGCTGGCTCCAGCTCTCAGCCGCACAATGAGAGGCTGAGCCAGCTGCCAATTAGGCATCTGGATGGATCCCGACAATAAGGTCAGGATCGGTCCAGGACCTGGAACGGCTCTTTGATGAGCAAGGGCTTGACAAGAAAAATGTGCTATGTGGCAGTACTGCCATTGGAAGTCCCCTCCTTCACCTCCCGCTCTCTGAACTACTCCTGGCACCTCCCTCTGAGTTCTCAGGAGCTGGAACTACAGAAGAGCCAGTGGGTATCAATGCGTGCTGACAGTATTGACTGCCAGCGTGCATTGAGAACAATACTGGAAACAACATTGGGCGTTATACATACGACCACTGGTTGGCGACCGCTGGTGTATGGTATGTAATGTGCCATCTTTCCCCTATCCTCTGCTAATGTTTAGACAAAAGGGCCTGCAGGTATGCTGAAGATATTGTGGCAACAAAATAACCTAAATTGTTGATGTCAGTCCCATTGTTGGTGTCAGTGCCAGCAATGCTAATCCCCAGCACATGTCAAGGCAAGCAATAACCCCAAGCAAGTGCGATGGCCAACAATTGTAACCCCCAACAATACCCCATGGCATATGTCAGGGCAAGCAATACCTCCCACCACAAAAATAATAACCCCCAGATAGGAGAGAAAGAGAGTGCGTATTTGTAAGTTTTTGGGGGGTGTCAGGGTCACCCACAGGAAGACGAGCTGAAGATGGACCAATGTAACTATTGCCTTACATGGAATTCAGCTTTAATTATTTTAATAAATTGAGCAGAGATCCAGTAACACAAAACCCAAAGTCAGTAGGGCTGATTTAATAAGGGATGTAAGAATGTTCTCACAATATGATTATTCATATCTACTGTATGGTAAACTTTGGCATTTCCTTTTTAAACTGATTTTTCAAGTCCTCAGGTACAAAAAAAATGCTTTCTGAACCAAATGGACATGGCACATAACATTTAATATTTTCTTTCCAGGACAGAGTGGTGCTGGAAATAACTGGGCCAAGGGTCATTACACAGAAGGTGCTGAGTTGGTGGATTCAGTTCTAGATGTGGTGAGGAAAGAGTCTGAAAGCTGCGACTGCCTACAGGGTTTTCAGCTGACCCACTCCCTGGGTGGTGGCACTGGCTCTGGCATGGGTACTCTACTTATCAGCAAAATTAGGGAAGAGTACCCAGACAGGATCATGAATACATTTAGCGTGATGCCTTCACCCAAAGTCTCAGACACTGTAGTTGAACCATATAATGCCACCCTCTCTGTACACCAGTTGGTGGAAAACACAGATGAAACCTATTGCATAGACAATGAAGCCCTCTATGATATCTGTTTCCGCACTTTAAAACTAACAACACCCACTTACGGTGACCTCAATCATCTGGTATCTGCTACAATGAGTGGGGTAACAACCTGCCTTCGTTTCCCAGGCCAGCTGAATGCAGATTTACGAAAACTGGCTGTTAACATGGTGCCTTTCCCTCGACTGCACTTTTTTATGCCTGGATTTGCTCCATTAACTAGCCGTGGCAGTCAGCAATACCGTGCCCTGACAGTGCCAGAACTAACCCAGCAAATGTTCGATTCCAAGAACATGATGGCAGCCTGCGACCCACGACATGGACGCTACCTCACCGTGGCCGCTATTTTCCGTGGAAGAATGTCCATGAAGGAGGTTGATGAGCAGATGCTTAATGTCCAAAACAAAAACAGTAGCTACTTTGTTGAATGGATTCCCAACAATGTGAAGACCGCAGTTTGTGACATTCCACCGCGAGGTCTCAAAATGTCTGCCACATTTATCGGCAACAGCACCGCCATTCAAGAGCTGTTCAAGAGAATCTCTGAGCAGTTCACAGCTATGTTCCGCCGCAAAGCCTTCTTGCATTGGTACACTGGGGAAGGAATGGATGAGATGGAATTCACTGAAGCTGAAAGCAACATGAATGACTTGGTGTCAGAGTACCAACAGTACCAAGATGCCACAGCTGATGAACAAGGAGAATTTGAAGAGGAAGAAGGAGAAGATGAAGCCTGATGAAAACAAGTTCTTTTTAGAAAATACAGGCACATTTTATGAAATAGCCAGTCTGTCAACCCCATTTTTGTCCAAGCATGCTTATTTCCTATGATGAAATATGTTGGATCAGTTTTTTTTTTTACCTTAACAATGTCAAAAAATAACAGTTGTTCTTCTAGACTCTTCTAATTCATAAGAAAGCTGAAACTATGTTGAGAAGGATGTAGAAGTGATTTTGAGCGCTCTTAGATGTTGTTGTGCACTGGATGGGAACATAAAAAGAATCTGTCTGCTCTGTGTTGCCTGGTTTTATTTGTCTAGTTGCTGCTATAAGTCCTTACTACTGTATATTCGCTTGGGAATATGGGTTTACGAATAATTTAGCTATTAAAAAAAAAATCAATATAATACATTTTACAGACATATACAACACTAATTTGCAAATCCCACCGTGTTGGCTTACACCAGTGGTTCTCAACTCCGGTCCTCGGGACCCCCCAACAGGCCAGGTTTGCAGGATAACTGAAATGCATCACAGGTGATATCATTTGCTGCTCAGTGATTGCAGTATTCTAGTCTGCATCTCCCCAAGGTAATACTTAAAATCTGGCCTGTTGGTGGGTCCCGAGGACCGGAGTTGAGAACTACTGGCTTACACATAGCTTATTGCAGAATTCTGCAACTGGGTGATTAGTAATATATAAATACATGTCTCATTAAACCTCAAAATTTTGGGAAAATGGTTAGAGTTTTAGGGTAAAAAAAGGGGCAGAGTATAGAGGAGGTCGACATGGTTTGGTCTAGTTATGGAAAGACTGGGGTGGAGTTAAAGACACATATAAAAGACACCAATGAAGTCAGCTCTTTATTAATACATTCCTAAATGTATTTATTTTAATTCAAGCTATGTAAGGAACTGCATTTGTCAGTCTCTTGCAGTCCTTGTACAGCAGAGCTCAGACTGGGAGAAGAAGCCAATCAGGTATGCTTAGGTATAAGGGGCATGGTGACAGGAGGATAGAGCATAGTGACAGCAACATAAATTAATTGGTTTGCTGTATCTCATTTCACTGTACAGTCACGTGGTCATGGTGGATAGGAGATCTGCAAGTGTTAGACCCATTTCACACCAGAACATTTTTCAGGCGCTTTTGCCTGTAAAGCTCTTGAAAAACTACCCTTCATCCACCCCAGTGTGGGGGTGGCTTTCACACTGGGGTGGGAAAAAAAAGTCCTGCAAGCCGCATCTTTGGGGCAGTGTATTCACCGCTCCTCCGCCGCCCCTGCCCATTGAAATGAATGGGCAACACTTCCAAAGCAGCTGAAAACCGCTTCGGGAGCGCCACTAGCCAGAACTTTTAACCCCTTGTGGGGGGGAGGGGGTTAAAAGCGCACTGCTGCCGCCAAAGCGCCGCTATAAACTGCAGTAAAGCGCCGCAAATTAGTGTTTTACCGCTAACGCTCGGGCGGCCCTGGTGTGAAAGGGGTCTTACTGATCAGAAAAAAATCAGGTTGGCTGCTAAAACAGCTCTCTTTTATGTTTGTCTGGAATTCAATTTCGCAGTTAATCAAAAGTGGGAATTGAAATCCTGATATTAAAACACTTGGGAGTCATTTCTATCATGAGCTTTGCCAAATAAGCTTCACAGCTTGCTGCGTATTAAAAAAACGCCCTCATTCAAACTTTTTTTCAACTTGTTTCCCTAAGTCCCCTTTCACACTTGTGCGACTTGAAAGTCACGCAATTTTTTGCCACGATTTTGATGCGCCTTGAAGCAATGCCTGTGTAATTTTGAGGTCTATGGACCTCAAGTCGCTTCAAAATTGGACCAAATTAATGCAGGGACTACTTTGAAGTCGCTGTGATTTGAAGTCACACAGATATGAATGGCACTCATTGAAAATCATGGGGAATGACTTGTCATGCGACTTTGCAGTCCCAAGCCACAGGACAAGTCACACAAGTGTAAATGGGGCCTAAGCCTGACTAAATTCAACACGCAGAATGCCACCCTTTTCAATTGTCCCTGTTCACACTTATACGCACAGTACACTTAGTTACTCTTATGCTTAAAAAAGTACACAAGCTTCTTTTTTCCAGGTATTCAGGCATTTTTGGCCCATGGTCTTTAATTGGAGCTCCTGTAAACTTGCAATGCGCACTTGTTTGTGCCTGAAGAACTTCTTTCCTCCTCTATAACTGCTCCTCTTCCCTTGCCCAGCCCTGAAAGCAAATGCGTGAAGCTTGATACACATGCAAAAGCACTTGTACAAGGCTTGTAAAACGTCTGAAAAAAAAAAAAGTTTTAGAATCACCAGTAATATGCTCTGCTCAGCTGTGAATACAAGCTAAAATGAAACATTGACAATTTCATTAAAAGGTTGCCCCAGTATTTCCTATTCCTGATATGTGTCTGTTGTATCATGTACTTGTGTTAAAAAGTACCCTGTTCTCTTTGTATCTCTTCCTTTGTTTGAAATACCTGGTGATCCTGCAAGCCCCCTGCTTTCCTATTTCAAACTGACCATGCTAGGCATGAGAGAACATCCATCCAAGTGTGGTCAGTTTTCTGGCTGTGCTGGGAGCACTGCCTGCTTGTCCTACACTGACCAAGACCTGTGCTAAAAAAACACTCCCTACCATTTACTGGGAAGATCAGTGTACTGCTGCTTCTCCACTCTCACCTCCAGTCCCTTATGCGCCCTTGTCCTATTGCAAGGAGAAATGAGATTTGCTAGTAGGGTTCACTGAACTCTACCCAGAGCATACTAGGCGGTGCATGGAGTACTAGGAATCTACACTAAAATGAAGAGAACAGGATTTATCTTTTGGCCTCCTGCATGGCACTGACTTTGAACACCCCATACTGCTCAGTATATTACGCAAGACTGGTAAGTAGCATTTGACCGAAAACACAAGCACAGAAAGCATCCATGTACGAGGTGGTATCAAAAAGTTTGGAGACTAGTTTTGTAACGCGCCAACAGATGGCAGCACCAGGCTGCATGCACAGTCACAGAGAGCACCGACCTTCATATGTCATTGTGCCAAAAGACATTGTACTGTGTACATTGGGAGCTGTGCAACTGGTGCTATTCTGACCACATGCTTTACCATGACTGCTATTTCATTATGGACAGCAAGTTAGAACAAAGCAAACATGAAATTCTGGGTAAAATCTGACACAGAGATGTTTTACATGAATCGGCACGTTTACGGCCATGCTGCAGTCGTTTGAGGTGTTTTGAGTGGCACACACGCTTCAAGAGTGGAAGAACATCACTGAAAGACAACGCAAGATCAGGAAGATCTTCAATGAGCTCAACCCCCAAAAATATCAAAACCATTCAACAACTTGCGCATGATGATTATCGGAGAACAATCGCATGTGCCACTCAAAACACCTCAAGCACAGAATTTCACGTTTGCTCTTTGTTCTAACTTGCTGTCCATGATGAAATAGCAGACATGGTAATGCACATTAGCGGAATAGCACCAGTTGCACAACTCCCGATGTACACAGGTCAGGATGATGTCTTTTGGCTCACTGACTTATGAAGGCCGGTGCTCCTTGTTACTGTGTGTGCAGCCTTGTGCTGCCATCTGTTGGCATATTACAAAATGTCTTGAAACTTTTTGATACCGCCTTGTATATCTGGGAAGCTGCCTGCTGGTTTCTCTGTGCTGTGGGGCTTAATTCAACTGCATGCATAGAATGTTCTCTTGCTGTGTGTGTAATGTGACAGTCTTTCCATAAAGCAGAACAATTTCACAAGCTTGCACACATACCACAAGGCAATTTACTGTAACTAGAGATGCACTGAAATTTCGGCAGCTGAAAAATATTGGCCGAAAATGATGTTACTTGCTTTTTGCTAAAAAGGTGCCGATAATGGCACCAAAAATTAACTCGACTTTACTACGATTTTGTCACGATTTTACTATGCCTACGGTGCGTTTTTCATAGCGACTTACAAACTGCATCATAATGTAACATGGATGCATTATTGATGCATTCTTGCTACATTTCAATGGGGATGTGCATTTTTTTTTTAACCAAAAATGCAGCAAGCAGGATTTTTACCACAATGGAAACCCAATGGACCAGTGTGAAGACATACATAAAATTTAAAGGGATGCATTTTTCTTGAACTTTTCTCATGTTAAAGGTGCTAATAATGTCTGACAATAAATTCATATTAATTTAAATTCATGAGATTAATTAAAAAGTTGAAAATAATACAGTTATATATAAAAATATATATGTTTTTTTTAATACTCATTTTCGGCCAAGTGTATCCTGCATTTTCCGTTTCGGGACCAAAATTTCCATTCGGTGCACCTCTATTTAACATATTTCTATGGTGAAATTGTGAGTCACACTATAAAGGTGGTACACTCTCTTGATTAATATAATGCACAAAAATGATCTATCCTTACACTGACAAGCCATATACAGTAAATTTGAAATCGATGAAAAGAGTTGTAAAAGTGCCATTTAAAGCTGGCCATAGACAGTGTGATTTTCTTTCCTGCAACCACGGGGAAAGCCGTCCCTGCCGGGAGAACACAGTGATTACTGCTAGCACTAGTAATAATCTCATGTAAATTCCAGCAGGCAGGTTGGACCCAAGTACATATTGATTTATCATCTTGGATATATTCAGCCTGCCCATGCATGGTCCGAATCTCGGCCAGTTCCTGTTGAACCGGCCAAGATTCTAACTGTCTTTGGCTGGCTTAACTCCAGATTGAAGTAATTTTGTCTTTAACAACTTCAATACCGGGCACTTGCATCCCCTTCCTGCCCAGGCCAGTATTCAGCTTTCAGTGCTGTCGAACTTTGAATGACAATTGCGCGGTCATGCAACGCTGTACCCAAATTAAATTTTTATCATTTTTTGAGACCAATAGAGCCTTGTTTTGTTAAACAGCTTTTCATTGTTTACATGTGATCATCGGCTCTTTATTGAGATCGGGGATGCACTGCGCCACCGATCACCGCCCTGCACGCCAATGGCATGCCATTTTTTTTGGGGGGGGGGGGAGTGTGTGCCCGGTTTTCAGAGGGACTTCCTGTCCCTCTTCCACCTTCCGCTTTTGGGCCGCCTAGGCAACTCCTCCTCTCCCCCTAGGCAGCCCCTCCCTCCTGGCAATCTTCTGGGACACGTCACAGGTCCCAGAATATTGCCTGGCCACTAGGAACATGCAGCGCGGCTCGTGCATGCGCAGTGCTTGCCCGGCCGTGAAGCCACGGCTGGTGCCCACACTTGCAATGACGGCACTGCAGGAAGGAGGGGGAGACGAGCAAGGCTTCGGGTGCAGCCATCGCTGGACCAGGAGACAGGCAAGTTACTGTTTATTAAAAGTCAGCAGCTACACTTTTTTAGCTGCTGACTTTTAATAAACCAAAAAACGAGTGCAACTCCGCTTTAAGAGTGTCACAATACCTGCTGTGCAGCTTTCTGTCCTAATCTTAAAGAGGATGTCCACCCAATACTAAAAGAATTAAAAGTCAGCAGCTACACATACTGTTACACTTACCTGTCCTGGAGTCCAGCGATGTCGGCACCCATCGTTGTTCTTCGGATCGGGGGTCGGGTGCAGCCGCGTCCATTGTGGGTAGGGGAAGCCAGCAGTGTAGCATTGCAGCTTCACGCCGGGCACCCTACTGCGCATGTGCGAAGCTTCACTGCGCTCTGTTATTGGCCCGGCGGCCAGTGGCAGAGAGAGGAGGGAGCCGGGCTGCTGACATCAGTGGCCGTGGCCACCGGCCTGAGCTCCCGGATGTGTGGAAAAGGACACCTGTCTAAAGACAGGTGTCCTCTTCCCCTGAAAGGTGCCAAATGTGACACCTGAGGGGGAAAGGAACCCAACCAGTGGAAGTTCCACTTTTGGGTGGAACTCCGCTTTAAAATCAATCTGAAGGTTTAATACCTTAAAACTGTGGAGAAAAAAAATCAGAATTACTCTTACCATTAATTTGCTTTCCACAGCTCCTCCATAACAGCCAACCAAAAGGCCGCTCCTCCAACCTGAAGGGAAAAACAGAAAAGATACTCCCACCCTTACATCCTCATTGTTTTGAATACTATCGACTATTTCAGAACTGTCCTGACGGAGTCCTGAAAACTGAATTCCTGATAAGCGTAATCTTGAATTTCCCCCTTCTTCACGGCAGACAACCAAGTTATGATGGGAAGTCCTTTAGCGTGGAGCCAAAACTTTTCTCCTCAAGAACAAGCCTTGTTTCGCCAAACGATCCAGCCTGTAATGTTTGATAAAGATGTGACAGCTGCAAGACATTTGCTCCAATGATGCACCTGCTATTTCTGCCCAAGCTGCAGAAACTGACCATGTGAAATGTCCTCCAAGATCACAGGGAGGTTGCTTACCATCTAGCTGATAAGCCTGGTGTATCATCTGGCAATAGTGTTTTTTTGAAGGCGTGGCACTCTTAGGAGGGCCCTGAAACTGTACAAACAAAAATTCATATTTTCAAAATTTATAGACTCTGTCAAGGTACTCTAGAATGCAGGGGTGCTCGTCATTTTGAAGAGCAAGGGCCACTTAAGTGATTTGGTAATCTGTCACAGGCAATATATAAATGAAATGGTTCAGAATTTCAAATTTTTATTTGGAATAGCATAATAAAAAGTTTATACAACAATCAGGGTCATCGTTTTCAGTGGGGCCAATCCATATTGGATGTTTACCTACTGTTTAATCACAAAACAAAGAAAACGGAAAGGCGGACCCGATTGGCCCAATCGTGTGAAAGGGGCCTAAGGCTGCTGTGCGGGTTAGCTGTGCTTTGACTTCGATTATATCTTGCAGGTGTGGTGCACTTTCTGAACGCACACCAAAACTCCTGCATTCAGGATATAATAGAAGTCTATGGCTCAGTGCAGCTACACCACAAGAAAGCTGCAGGTGTTATGCTCTGCACCTGCGGATCAGTGTGAAAGCAGCCTAATAACCATTTTTTTAATAGAAATTCTTTTTTGCTTATTCTCTGAGCAACTTTTTAAAGGCTTGTTGGTTAGCTGCCTTCTTGCAAGTTTGCCTGAATATTCTTCTGAGGACTAGTCTGTTTCTTTTTATTGGGAAATACCTTCTTTTTCCCGGCAGCTTCGTCCAACACATCATCTAGGCCTGGCCAAAGGGGAACCCCCCACCCAAAGGGAATGGCATAGCATTTAAGAAACAGAATATGGTTGGTAGTACCCTGCGAGGTGCCTCCATTCCCATTGTACATACAAATACAGAGTTTTGCCCATTGGGACTTTAGATGAGGCGCCACACAGCCAGTAATAAAAACATGGTATAGGTTTATTGAGTATGGCAGCAATAGAACTGGGAAAAGGTGTCATAATGCCAAACAGTTGGCCCAAATGTACAAATCCATTACATAGTTACATACAGTCATCAAATAATCCTTGGTAATTGTGTTATAGCATCTATGGTGACCCAACGCATTTTGTGAGTTCAGTCTCACTCTTGGGTTGATGCATAGACATGATCTATAAAGTAAAATGGTTAAAATAAATAACATAGCAATGAACATGGAAATATGTCAAGTAAATTGAATTATGGGAATCAGACTAAGGGATCTATACTCACAAAGATGCAGGGTGCTGCATGCCAAAGTCGCACCGGCAGCCGCTGGAGACGTCTGACCCGGGAGTTGTGGGTAAGGGATCCAAAAATGGGCCAGCAGAACAAAACAGGACAGATGACAAATGGGCAAACAGAACCATCCAGCGTGGCCTGCCAGGATGGTGACGGGTAAACAGTAGACAGGACAAAACAAGACGACCGGGTAAAAACCTAGGGAATGGGTGTTGAGGGCCCAGTCTGCAGAGGTCGCCGACGGCCACGCTGAAACCGTACGTCGTGGGACGTAGAAACACTCATATCTAGGGAATCAGACTAAGGGTATTAAGTTAAATGAACTGTATAAAGGTACAAGTAACGATACAATAAATAAAATTGGTAAAATGAAATATCTAGTACAGATACGTAGTTGGGTTCTCACTCTGACTTGAGTGTTTTACGCAACCCAGTGGTATCTACGATATTGTGTT
>BLSH010368058.1:1481698-1493316 GCA_018402905.1 Glandirana rugosa | reverse complement strand
CGTGGACAAAAAAGTAAAATTGATCAAAGATTGCAACGAAGGAGTGTTCAAATGGTGGATAAAGAACCTCGATCAACTTCCAGACAAATTCAAGCTGACCTTCAGGCACAGGGTACGACTGTGTCAGCTTGCACTATATTGTGGAGAGATTTCCAAACAGCAGTTAGGAAAAGGAACCCTTCCAATCTGAGAGACCTGGAGCAGTTGGAAAAATCAGAGTGGTCCAAATTTCCAGTAGAGAGGTGTAAGTAACTCACTGATGGATACAGTAAACAATTGATTTCAGTTATTTTTTCCAAGGGGTGTGCTACCAAATATTAAATTGAGAGTGCCAATAATTTTGTCCAGTCTATTTTTGGATTTTTGCATGGAATGTGTCAGATTTGGCTTCTTGTTTGTTCGCTTTTTTGTGTCATACCAATAAAAACACAAGAAATAAAGAAGAATGCCTAAACATTTGTAATTGCAACAATTTTCTGGATGAAGTGGTGCATTATCTGACAGAAATGCAGGGGTGTCAATATTTTTGGCCGTGACTGTGTGCCTTGTAAAACAACTCATATAGATAAACTGCTTCTTTAACCACTTGCTGATCAGCAACATACTGGTACGTTGCTGGATTGGAAGGGTGATATCTCAGTCATCGCTGTAGCTGCAGCAAAGATTGAGATATCTTTTCTTAGGGCCCGCGATTCCCTTCGATGTAAGATAACCCTAGCAGCTAAGAAGCCACTGGATTACCTTTACAGGGGGTGGAAGGGCCTCCCACCCCCTCCCGCTGCCTCCTTTACCGGGCTCTTCCGTGCAATAGGGGAGCTCATTAAGGATGCTGCCAGAGGCATTTGGTTCCTGGGACACAGTGAGAAGACCTGATGTTGTTTCTTCCACAATCCTCCCGAAGAGGATTTTGGCACTTCTAGTTTCGGTCTCATGTTACCAGCTTGAACAATCATCTGATCAAACTTATCTTGGTTTCATCAGATGCTTTGCACAGCAGAGAAGAGATATGGGGTCTTATAGAACCCACATCTCCGTAAAGAGGACCTGTCATGGCCCACAATATCAAAAGGGATGTTGTTCATGCTTTCTGACAGCAATAATAGAGATTCTGTGTTCTGGCTACCATACCTGTGTATTGGCTACCTGTCCCGGAGTGTTTTGGCTATAATACCTGTGTACTGGCTACTTGTCCCTGTGTTATGGCTACAAAACCAGTGTACTGCTCCCTGTCCCCTGTGTTCTGGCTACAATACCTATGTACTGGCTACCTGTCCCCTGTGTTCTGGCTACAATACCTGTGCCCCTGTGTAATGGCTCCCTTCCCCCCGTGTAATGGCTTCCTGTCCCTGTGTAATGGCTCCCTGTCCTCTGTGTAATGGCTACCTGTCACTGTGTAATGGCTCCCTTTCCCTGTGTAATGACTCCCTGCCCCCCTGTGTAATGGCTACCTGTCCCTGTGTAATGGCTACCTGTCCCTGTGTAATGGCTACCTGTCCCTGTGTAATGGCTCCCTGTGCCTGTGTAATGACTACAATACCTGTGTAATGGCAACAATACCTGTGTAGTCGCTACCTGTCCCCTGTGTTCTGACTACAATACCTGTGTAAAGGCTACCTATCCCTGTGTAATGGCTACAATACCTGTGTAATGGCTACTGGTCCCTTTGTTCTGGCTACAATGCCTGTGTACTGGCTCCCTGTCCCTGTGTTCTGGCTACAATACCTGTGTACTGGCTACCTGCCCCCTGTGTTCTGGCTACAATACCTGTGTACTGGCTACCTGTCCTCTGTGTTCTGGCTTCAATACCTGTATACTGGCTCCTTGTCCCCTGTGTTCTGGCTACAATACCCGTGTACTGGCTACCTGTCCCTGTGTTCTGGCTACAATACCTGTGTAATGGCTACCTGTCCCCGGTGTTCTGGCTACAATACATGTGTACTGGCTACCTGTCCTCTGTGTTCTGGCTACAAAACCTGTGTGCTGGCTCCCTGTCCCCTGTGTTCTGGCTACAATACCTGTGTACTGGCTACCCGTCCCCTGTGTTCTGGCTACAATACCTGTGCCCCTGTGTAATGGCTCCCTGCCCCCCTGTGTAATGGCTCCCTGCCCTCTGTGTAATGGCTCCCTGTCCTCTGTGTAATGGCTACCTATCCTCTGTGTAATGACTACATGTCCCCTGTATAATGGCTACCTGTCCCTGTGTAATGGCTCCCTGTCCTCTGTGTAATGGTTCCTGTCCCTGTGTAATAGCTACAATACCTGTGCACTGGCTGCCTGTCCCTGTGCAATGGCTACAATACCTGTGTAATGGCTACCTATGCCTGTGTTCTGGCTACAATGCCTGTGTACTAGCTCCCTGTCCCTGTGTTCTGGCTACAATACCTGTGTACTGGCTACCTGTCCCCTGTGTTCTGGCTACAATACCTGTGTACTGGCTCCCTGTCTCCTGTGTTCTGGCTACAATACCCATGTACTGGCTACCTGTCCCCGTGTTCTGGCTATAATGCCTGTGTAATGGCTCCCTGTTCCTGTGTAATGGCTCCCTGCCCTCTGTGTAATGGCTCCCTGTCCTCTGTGTAATGGCTACCTGCCCCCTGTGTAATGGCTACTTGTCCCTGTGTAATGGCTCCCTGTCCCTGTGTAATGGCCCCCTGTCCCTGTGTCATGGCTACCATACCTGTGTAATGGCTACCTGTCCCTGTGTTCTGGCTACAATGCCTGTGTACTGGCTCTCTGTCCCTCTGTTCTGGTTACAATACATGTGTACTGTCTACCTGTTCCCTGTGTTCTGGCTACAATACCTGTGTACTGGCTACAATACCTGTGTACTGGCTCCCTGTCCCCTGTGTTCTGGCTACAACACCCGTGTACTGGCTACCTGACCCTGTGTTCTGGCTACAATACCTGTGTAATGGCTACCTGTCTCCGTTGTTCTGGCTACAATACCTGTGTACTGGCTCCCTGTCCTCTGTGTTCTGGCTACAAAACCTGTGTACCGGTTCCCTGTCCCCTGTGTTCTGGCTACAATACCTGTGTACTGGCTACCTGTCCCCTGTGTTCTGGCTACAATACCTGTGCCCCTGTGTAATGACTCCCTGTCCCTGTGTAATGGCTCCATGCCCCCTGTGTAATGGCTTCCTGTCCCTGTGTAATGGCTTCCTGTCCTCTGTGTAATGGCTACCTGTCCCTGTGTAATGGCTACCTGTCCCCTGTGTAATGGCTACCTGTCCCTGTGCAATGGCTACCTGTCCCTGAGTAATGGCTCCCTGTCCTCTGTGTAATGGCTCCCTGCCCTCTGTGTAATGGCTACCTGTCCCTGTGTAATGGCTCCCTGACCCTGTGTAATGGCTCCCTGACCCTGTGTAATGGCTACCTGTCCCTGTGTAATGGCTCCTTGTCCCTGTGTAATGGCCCCCTGTCCTCTGTGTAATGGCTCCCTGTCCCTGTGTCATGGCTACCATACCTGTGTTCTGGATACAATGCCTGTGTACTGGCTCCCTGTCCCTCTGTTCTGGTTACAATACCTGTGTACTGTCTACCTGTTCCCTGTGTTCTGGCTACAATACCTGTGTACTGGCTACAATACCTGTGTACTGGCTCCCTGTCCCCTGTGTTCCGGCTACAACACCCGTGTACTGGCTACCTGACCCTATGTTCTGGCTACAAAACCTGTGTAATGGCTACCTGTCCCCGTTGTTCTGGCTACAATACCTGTGTACTGGCTACCCATCCCATGTGTTCTGGCTACAATACCTGTGCCCCTGTGTAATGGCTCCCTGTCCCCCTGTGTAATGGCTACATGTCCCCTGTGTAATGGCTCCCTGTCCTCTGTGTAATGGCTCCCTGTCCTCTGTGTAATGGCTCCCTGTCCCTGTGTAATGGCTACAATACCTGTGTAATGGCTACCTGTCCCTGTGTTCTGGCTACAATACCTATGTACTGGCTGCCTGTCCCTGTGTAATGGCTACCTATCCCTGTGTTCTGGCTACAATGCCTGTGTACTGGCTCCCTGTCCCTGTGTTCTGGCTACAATACCTGTGTACTGGCTACCTGCCCCCTGTGTTCTGGCTACAATACCTGTGTACTGGCTCTCTGTCTCCTGTGTTCCGGCTACAATACCCGTGTACTGGCTACCTGTCCCTGTGTTCTGTCTATAATACCTATGTAATGGCTACTTGTCCCCAGTGTTCTGGCTATAATACCTGTGTAATGGCTCCCTGTTCCTGTGTAATGGCTCCCTGCCCCCTGTGTAATGGCTATCTGTCCTCTGCGTAATGGTTACCCCGTCCTCTGTGTAATGGCTACCTGCCCCCTGTGTAATGGCTACCTGTCCCTGTGTAATGGCTACCTGTCCCTGTGTAATGGCTTCCTGTCCCTGTGTAATGGCCCCCTGTCCTCTGTGTAATGGTTACCTGTCCCTGTGTAATGGCTACCTGTCCCTGTGTAATGGCTCCCTGACCCTGTGTCATGGCTACCATACCTGTGCAATGGCTACCTGTCCCTGTGTTCTGGCTACAAAACCTGTGTACCGGCTCCCTGTCCCCTGTGTTCTGGCTACAATACCGGTGTACTGGCTACCTGTCCCCTGTGTTCTGGCTACAATACCTGTGCCCCTGTGTAATGACTCCCTGTCCCTGTGTAATAGCTCCCTGCCCCCTGTGTAATGGCTTCCTGTCCCTGTGTAATGGCTTCCTGTCCTCTGTGTAATGGCTACCTGTCCCTGTGTAATATCTACCTGTCCCCTGTGTAATGGCTACCTCTCCCTGTGTAATGGCTACCTGTCCCTGTGTAATGGCTACCTGTCCCTGAGTAATAGCTCCCTGTCCCTGAGTAATGGCTCCCTGTCCTCTGTGCAATGGCTACCTGTCCCTGTGTAATGGCTCCCTGACCCTGTGTAAAGGCTACAATACCTGTGTAATGGCTACCTGTCCCTGTGTTCTAGCTACAATACCTGTGTACTGGCTACCTGTCCCCTGTGTTCTGGCTACAATACCTATGTACTGGCTACCTGTTCCTCTGCAATGGCTACAATACCTGTGTAATGGCTACCTGTCCCTGTATTCTGGCTACAATGCCTGTGTACTGGCTTCCTGTCCGTGTTCTGGCTACAATACCTGTGTACTGGCTACCTGTCCCCTGTGTTCTGGCTACAATACCTGTGTACTGGCTACCTGTCCTGTGTGTTCTGGCTACAGTACCTGTGTACTGGCTCCCTGTCCCCTGTGTTCTGGCTACAATACCTGTGTACTGGCTGCATACTGTGTTACTGGCTGCAATATACCCCACCTGTGATGCTGAGCTGTATACTCCTGACACAATATGTGGAATACAGGGGACAGAGTGGGTGGATTCTATAAGGGGTGGGGCTTATGAGAAGCAGGAGGGGTCAAAAAAGAGGAACAGGGCCTGGAACCCCCCCTCTCCATCCTAAAAATTCGCCAGCTGCCACTGACAGTTTATAGGTCACATTAGGTGGAAAATGTCCTGAATTGATTTATCTTTGTCTCATTTTTTTACATCATGGAAACCTGACATTTTAACAGGGGTGTGTAGACTTTTTATATCCACTCTATATAAATTAACTTTGTAAAAAAAAATACAGTGAGCAAGAAAGTTTTTTCTTTATTGCAGAAGAGACATAATGGGGTTGATTTACTAAAGCTGGAGAGTGCAACAACGGGTGCAGCTGTGCATGGTAGCCAATCAGCTTCTAACCTCAGCTTGTTCAATCAAGCTATGACAATAAAACCTTGAAGCTGATTGGTTTCTGTGTGGAGCTGCACCAAATTTTGCACTTTCAAGCTTTAGTAAATCAACCCTAATATGTCAATACTTCAATATAAGATCCTTACCGTTCTGTTCTCTATCTTGCACAGCTCAGTGTACGTTTTCAGTAGTGTAGGATTTATTTTCTCATGCTGGGCCGACCAATCAAGATGGACGAAAATGTCCGACCAATAAAGGGAGCTCACAGGTATCACATTGCTTGAATGGAGCTAGGTATTGCAGGGTTTATTTCCACCTAAAAAAAATCTGGTATTTTCTTTGACTGTCAGCATTGCACGTGGCAGCAAGGGAAGCCAGCAGTGTGTAAGTATAGGCTGAGTATATTTATAGAGGGGGACACTGTGTGTATGACCCTTTCCCCCAGAAACACGTAGGGACGTGGCCACTTACAGCGTTTGTCTGCAACAACCATTGAGCACAACCAGTAAACCTTGTAAGCTTCCAATAAATACTGATGCTTATTACAGACTTCACAATCGAAACTTTGATTGTGGAGTGACATCCATGCGCTTTTGGCCATTATAATCTTTGGCCCAACTTTTCTGGTAAGAGGCGTGATAATCATTCTTAGCCAGTGGAGGATCTCTCTACACTTGAGCTGGAAAAGCATATGTTAATGGTTTTCTATCCACTACGGACAATATAATTTCTTTATTACCTCATGTATGATACAAGGACATTTACACTTTGTTTGCACACTTATTTTAAGTTGCTATCTTTACTCTGAGAAATAATTTTCACACACACACATAAGTGTTGGTTGTCCTATTTGCACTTTTTTGATTGCTGTTTCATATTGCACTTTTTGCCTGCTATTTGTTGTAACATGCACATTTAATTATTGTGCTGTTCATATTGCACTTTTTGCACTTTATTTGCTGTTCCATATTGCAATTTATTTGCACAGTATTTGTTAGATCTATAGTGCTGCTTTGACATATGTTTTTATGAGTGTGCAAGTATATGCTACTGGAGATGGTAATTTTTTTTTAACTTATTATAATATTTAAGAATATTTTTTTCTTTTTTTACATACAGTGACTAGAGCAATACAGTGTTACCATAGCAACACTATACTACTCTCGAGAGGTGATCAGTATTTTTTCATTTAGCCTATAACCAGAGGCGTCACTAGGGGGTGGCTATTGAGGCTGGGGCTCCGAATCTGGGGCCCATAGCTCGAGTCTCTAGGCAGGGCCAGACTGGCTGCAGCGCTCCCCTCCCTCCCTCTCTCCTCCTCTTCTTGTGTGTCACACACACACAATAGGGCATCTCCCGCTGTGTGTCACGGAGCTGGGTCTGTGTTCGGCGGCGCTCACTGTAACAAGGTCCTGCCTCGGCTCGTGTGATACTCTAGATGGAACACTGATAGAATCAGTGTACCGCCTATCACATGAGCTGGTCTAGGAGGCAGGACCTTGTTACAGCTCTGCTGAACACAGACCCAGCTCCGTGACACACAGCGGGAGATGCTACATTGAAGGGCAGTGAGGCTGCATTCATGGGCACAGTGAGGCTGCATTTATGGGCACAGTGAGGCTGCATTTATGGGCACAGTGAGGCTGCACTGATGGGCACAGTGAGGCTGCATTGATGGGCAGTGAGGCTGCATTGATGGGCAATGGTGAGGCAGCATAGATAGGCACAGCAGAGCCCTGCATTCTTTATGTAGCCAACTCCTGAGCCCTGGGGCTCTCTGGGGACCCTGATGTAAGGGGGGCTCCATGGGAACCCTGATGTAAGGAAGGAGCTCTCTGGGGACCCTGATGTAATGGGGGGGCTCTGGGGACCCTGATGTAAGTGGGGGGGGGGGGGCTCTCTAAGGACCCTGATGTAAGGGGGAATCCACACTCAGATATGGAACGATATTTTATATATATATATATATATATATATAGTATTATTTCACAAAAGTGAGTACACCCCTCACATTTTTGTAAATATTTTTATATTTTATTATATCTTTTCATGTGACAACATTGAAGAAATAACACTTTGCTACAAAGTAAAGTAGTGAGTGTACAGCTTGTATAACAATGTAAATCTTCTGTCCCCTCAAAATAACTCAACACATAGCCATTAATGTCTAAACCACTGGCAACAAAAGTGAGTGCACCCCTAAGTGAAAATGTCCAAATTGGACCCAATTAGCCATTTTCCCTCCCTGGCTACAAGTGACTCATTTGTGTTACAAGGTCTCAGGTGTGAATGGGGAGCAGGTGTGTTAAATTTGGTGTTATCGCTTTCACTCTCTCATACTGGTCACTGGAAGTTCAACATGGCACGTCGTGGCAAAGAACTCTCTGAGGATGTGGAAAAAAGAATTGTTGCTCTACATAAAGATGGCCTACGCTATAAGAAGATTGCCAAGACCCAGAAACAGAGCTGCAGCAGGGTGGCCAAGACCATACGGTGGTTTAACAGGACATGTTCCACTCAGAACCATGGTCATGGTCGACCAAAGAAGTTGAGTGCACATGCTCAGTGTCAAACCCAGAGGTTGTCTTTGGGAAATAGACGTATGAGAGCTGCCAGCATTGCTGCAGAGGTTGAAGGGGTGGGAGTTAGTCTGTCAGTGCTCAGAGCATATGCCACACACTGCATCATATTGGTCTGCATGGCTGTAGTCCTAGAAGGAAGCCTCTTCTAAAGTTGATGCACAAGAAAGCCTGCAAACAGTTTACTGAAGACAAGCAGACTAAGGACATGGATTACTGTAACCATGTCCTGTGGTCTGATGAGACCAAGATAAACTTATTTGGTTCAGATGGTGTCAAGTGTGTGTGGCGGCAACCAGTTGAGGAGTACAAAGACAAGTGTGTCTTGCCTACAGTCGAGCATGGTGGTGGGAGTGTCATGGTCTGGGGCTGCATGAGTGCTGCCGGTACAGGGGAACTACAGTTCATTGAGGGAACCATGAATGCAAACATTTATTGTGACATACTGAAGCAGAGCATGACCCCCCCCCTTTAGATACTGGACCACTGACTTGCTAAAGAAGCTGAAGGTAAAGGTGATGGACTGGCCAAGCATATTTCCAGACCTAAACCCTATTGAGCATCTGTGGGGCATCCTCAAATGGAAGGTGGAGGAGTGCAAGGTCTCTAACATCCACCAGCTCCTTAATGTCGTCATGGAGGAGTGGAAGAGGACTCCAGTAGCAACCTGTGAAGCTCTGGTGAACTCCATGCCCAAGAGGGTAAGGCTCCTTTCACACTGAGGCGTTTAACAGATGCTATTTAGCTAAAAATAGTGTCTGTAAAGTGCCTCAAAAATCCCCTCCAATCCACCCCAATGTGAAAGCCCTGAGTGCTTTCACACTGGGGCGGTGCGCTTGCGGGACGTTACAAAAAGTCCTGTAAGCAGCATCTTTGGGGTGGGGAAGGGAGTGGTAATATACTGCTCCTCTACTGCCCCTGCCATTGAAATGAATGGCAAGCGCTTCCGAAGCGGCTGTACACCGCCTCGGTAGCGCTGAGTGCTGGCACTTTTAACCCCGTTTTAACCCCTTGCGGGGGGTTAAAAGTGCGGCGCTCCCACCTGCATAGCGGAGCCATATCACTGGTAAAACTCCGCTAAAACTAGCGGGGTTTTACCGCGACCGCGGCTGCCACCTCAGTGTGAAAGTAGCCTTAAGGCAGTGCTGGAAAATAATGATGTCGACACAAAATATTGACACTTTGGGCCCAATTTGGACATTTTCACTTAGGGGTGCACTCACTTTTGTTGCCAGCGGTCTAGACATTAATGGCTGAGTGTTGAGTTATTTTGAGGGGACAGCAAATGTACACTGTTATACAAGCTGTACACTCAGTACTTTACAGTGTAGCAAAGTGTAATTTCTTCAGTGTTGTCACATGAAAAGATAGAATAAAATATTTACAAAAATGTGAGGGGTGTACTCACTATTGTGAGATACTGTATATACAGTATATATATATATACACACACACATATTATATACATGTGTATGCCCGCCCACGCGTATGACTTTCTTTACTTCGCTGCTATGGGCTCTAGCCCTGGATCTTTTGTAGACCTAACAATGCCCCTAACGTTTATAACTTATAATTTTAGAGTTATAAGCAACCATTTTTTCTGAATGAAAACTATTCATTCAATGTTTACTATTGTGATTAGCCACAGCTAATCACATTGTACAGATGGGCTGTGATTGGCCCTGTCTGTACCATATGATCACTGAGATCAATCACAGAGCTCATCACAATACAGGCGGTCCCTGGGTTACAAACAAGATAGGGACTGTAGGTTTGTTCATAAGTCGAATTTGTTTGTAAGTTGGAACAGGTCCATTTTTTAAGTGTAGCTTCAGCCAAAACAAATATTTTTAAGCTTTTTGGATAGCATAGGGAAGGGGTAACACCCCTGTAATGTTTGTTTTGCTGTCTATGTTTCTGTTCAGAAGATTTCACCTCACATCCTGTCCCAATGATAATTGGATTTTGAACAATTTTGGGTTGTTGTGGAAACAAGGATTGGTGATAAAGCATCAGTGGAGACACCTTTTTCCCATAACTCTTACAGGAGTGAATTTCCCTTCCTAGGGGGCGATTTCCTCTCACTTCCTGTTGTCTCCCTCCGTTTGTAAGTAGGAGTCGTTCATAAGTCAGATGTTCATAACTAGGGGACTGCCTGTAGTACACAATGAAAGGCATGAATCAAAGCCTTTTACTGTGCCATGAAAAAGTATTCATACCCCTTGAAATTTTCCACATTTTCTCATGTTACAACCAAAAACATTAATATTTTATTGGGATTTTATGTGATAGACCAACACAAAGTGGCACATAATTGTGAAGTGGAAGGAAAATGTTAAATGGTTTTCAACATTTTTTACAAATAAATATGTGAAAAGTATGACGTGCATTTGTATTTAGCTCTGAGTCAATACTTTGTAGAACCATCTTTTGCTGCAATTACAGCTGCAAGTCTTTGTGGATATGTCTCTACCAGCTCTGCACATCTAGAGAGTGTCATTTTTGCCCATTCTTCTTTGCAAAATAACTCAAGCTCTGTCATATTGGATGGAGAACATCTGTGAACAGCAATTTTCAAGTCTTGTCACAAATTCTCAATTGGATTTAGGTCTGTACTTTGACTGAGCCATTCTAACATATGAATATGCTTTGTTCTAAACCATTCCATTGTAGATCTGGCTGTATGTTTAGGGTCATTGTCCTGCTGGAAGGTGAATCTCAATCTCAAGTCTTTTGCAGACTCTAACAGGTTTTCTTCTAAGATTGCCCTGTATTTGGCTCCATCCATCTTCCCATCAACTCTGACCAGCTTCCCTGTCCCTGCTGAAGAAAAGCATCCCCACAACATGATGTTGCCACCACCATATTTCACAGTGGGGATGGTGTGTTCAGGGTGATGTGCAGTGTTAGTATTCCTCCACACATAGCGTTTTGCTTTTAGGCCAAAAAGTTCAAATTATGGTCTCATCTAACCAGAGCACCTTCTTTCACATGCAGTCAGGTCCATAACTATTGGGACATCAACACAATTCTAATATTTTTGGATCTATGCACCACCACAATGGATTTGAAATGAGACTAACAAGATGTGCTTTAACTGCAGACTTTCAGCTTTAATTTGAGGGTATTTACATCCAAATCATGTGAACGGTGTAGGAATTACAATGGTTTGTATATGTACCTCCCACGTTTTAAGGGACCAGAAGTAATGGGACAATTGGCTGCTCAGCTGTTCCATGGCCAGGTGTGTGTTATTCCCTCACTCCCTTATTGTGTGTGGACCGGTACCTTGTCGACTCGTCGGTTAACAGGGTAATGAAGACCAGGGAATTT
>BLSH010368058.1:1465854-1475966 GCA_018402905.1 Glandirana rugosa | reverse complement strand
ATGTGTATAAGAGACAGCTCGAACGCTGTGTACTAACAATCAGATTATTGGAAAGCGATATTTTTTACCTGATTTTCTCAGCATGTGTACTAGTCATTACAGGGCTTGTGCCTCTCTCTCCTGGTTAGAGTACTCCATCAACAAAGCCACAGAAACAGCAGCAAACCTCCTGTATTCCTTCACAGTTCCATAAAACTCCAGGTGCATGGATGGATTTGATCATAAAAAGAGACTTACACTGTCACCACAATATCTGTTAGATAAAACACAGTACGGGCTCAACTTTGCACTCTAAAATAAAGCCAGGTACAAGCAGGTACAAGCACGACAGGTACAAGCATGCACCACCGGACGCTCTGCTCCTTCAAGTTCTCTCGGTTTACAGGGTTCTCTGTGTACTTGTGGTTGATTGTGATTTTCACAAGCTAAAAACCAAGTGTATCTAAAACCAAAAATGTAATATATTGCAGCTTATTAGTCAATGGTGTGGTGGCTGCTTTCATTTTTTTTTTCCAAGCTTCTTTTGCTCTAATTTCACCGTGTAATCCTGTAAAAAAAAAAAAAAAAAAAACACTCCCTGTCCCAGGGTGGCTACATCACTCCTCCACTGTAGTTATGGAGGGAACCATGGCTGTCACCGTAGGCTACTCCCCTGATATGGACTCCAAACCTGTCTGTTTCACTTCATCTTCATTACATATCAGCGGACAAACAAATACAACAAGATATACCACAGAGAACTGCCTACAAAATACTTGATAAGCCTTGAAAAGTCTTGGATGAATCCCGACATGTTTTGGAAGATTTACTGCTACAAGGGAATGATTGGGTATATAGAAATCTAAAATGCAATATATCAAAATCAATATGGAGGTATAAGATGAGTATTACATAATTTGCATACAGTTTGCAGCATATTTAGTATACAGTGCATCTGGTAAGTATTCAAAAACAGTGGGTGTGGTGGGAACCCTAAACATATGTCAACATCCCAGGTTACAGAGGAAATAAGTTTGGGAAACCCTCCAAAGGAAAGGACTTTGAGGCATATAAGGACAAGATACAGTAAAGACAGCATGGATTGTAAAAAAAATCCTATATTTTATTCACAGTTCTTTTCACATTCCAGAGGTTTATATGTATATACAAACACAACATCCAGTGTCACCCCATATATATCAATCAAATGAAAAATAATGTCCGTAAGAGTCCATATAAAATAAATAATACATATATTAAACTATCAAGTGACTTCGGTGGTAAAGTGACAGCACTGCTCTTCAGTGCTTGGATTACTTTGTGCAAAAAAGTGCCCGGTGCTCGAACCCCTCTTGTGTCCCCACTCACCCCAAGATATGGACCTACTGCTTTGCAGTCAGCAGGTCAGCAGAGCGGAGGGTTGGTATAGGTGGTTTGAAGCCGGGCACTGGAGCAAGTGAGCAACGTGACAATCCCACAGAGATCAATCCTTGGTAAGCTCAAAAAACAAAGGAACACTCATAGTGTAGACCGTCTAAAATACACATTTATTGCGCAGAAAGTTTCCTACTTACAAGATATTCCATACAACAACCGCATGTGATCAGGATTACACAGCGTGGTGACTGGTAAAACAAACATCCGTTCATCTCCTCCTGCTAGCGGACGTGACGTGGATGACTGCGACAGGCCGGAAGTGACGTCAACGTGTTACGCTCCCGAGATTGGAGCGTTATCACTTGCACAGAGTAGGTAAGTATAACATGTTTGGTTTTTTGTTTTTTTAAAAAAACAAACCTTTACAATCACTTTAACAGTTGAATCAACATACACAGTATCAAGAAGAGCATAAACACAGTTAATTTAGACATCACCGAATAATCAAATGGCGGTGTATATCTAGCTAAACAGATGGGTGTAATTAAGAGCAACCATTCATGCGTAGAATATTTCCTTAAAGCGGAGTTCCAGCCAAAAGTGGAACTTCCACTCGTCGGATACCCCCCCTCGAGTGTTACATTTGGCACCTTTCCGGGGGGAGGGGGGAGAGGATACCTTTGACAGGTGTCCTTTTCCCCAACATCCGGGAGCCCTGACATCAGCAGCCTGGCTCCGTCCTCCTCCTCCTTCACCACCGGCCAATGAGAAAGTGTAGCGGCAGCTTGCGCATGCGCAGTAGGGACCCGGCGTGAAGCTGAAAGGCTCCACTGCCGGGTTTCCTTACTCTCAATGGTGGCGGCAGCACTCTGCCAGCCGATCCGAAGATCGGTGGCGGTGCTGACATCGCTGGACTACTGTATGTGTAGCTGCTGCCTTTACATTTTTAAAGGGGCAGCGGACCTCCGCTTTAACTGGGAAAATTGTGTTCTATGATCCTGTGTAGTAAATAATTCCAGTCTGAGGGTCAAAGCTGTCTTCCAAAAAGAAGCACACTATGGGAATCCTGTTCAATGAATGTAAGAAGGTAGTACTCACGCTATATATTGGGGGGGGGGGGGGTGCTGTCACACACGTATATCACAAAAAAATTAAAAACAAAAAACAAGAAGACCATGCACAACCCATTCTGAATAATCTACCAAATGTATTGAAGTAAAGTAGCATATCAACTTCCCTAATTTCCCGTGAGCATGCTAAAACCCTCCTCTACCAACAACAAACCCCCCTAAAGTAGTAGAGGTCAAACACACAGGGACCGGGAAAGCCCTGGCCAGGGGTGTAGGATGTAATCCCCCCAGGTAGCTGAGTAACCATCCTAACAGCGCCTCCCCTCCTCACCACCCCGAACAGGGCTCATAACCACCTAATCAGGGACCGCATGTGCTCCCGCTCTCACTTGGTACAGTTCTCCACCTTAAATCCCCTACCGGCATATAAAGCACTATACCTCTGTGGAGCAATGGAACACACCTAGGGTCCTACCACCCAAAAGGATCCTGACAAAGTTCTGGCTCTCAGAATGAAACATGTGGACGCTGACGCTGGGATGCGCCTCTAGCCCCCCACCACAGTGACCCCACCACCCTCCACCCCAGGAACTCCAAGTGGACATCGTGGAGTACCTTGGAATATCTGGTCCACTATCTACCAGCCTACTCAGCTGGGACAGATCAGCAGCCTGGAAACCGTACACCCGTGTCCAATTAACCAAAGTGGAGTTGTGGGGTGGTTGTGGGGAGCTTGTGCCATTCGGGGTGGTGAGGAGGGGGCTGTTGGGAGGGTTACTCAGCTCCCCTGGGGACTGCATCCTACACCCCTGGCCAGGGCTTTCCCGGTCTCCGAGTGTTTGACGTCTACTACTATAGGGGGGTTTGTGGTCGATAGAGGAGGGTTTTAGAGTGCTCACGGGAAATTAGGGATGTTGATATGCTACTTTATTTGTTCAATAAATTTTGTAGATTACTCAGAATGGGTTGTGCATGGTATTCATGTTTTTTGTTTTTCATTTTTTTGTGATAGAAGTTGTCTTCTGATAGCAATGTTGGAGACCGTAGACGTTGTTAGGAACTTTTAGACCAGTGAGATAAGGCCGATATACTATTGGAGTGCATACAGCTAAGTTTTCTCTGTGACTGAGGTGTAAAGATGTCTGTATGCAGTGTCGCTAAGCAGCTGGCTGACAGAAAGAGGTCTGGGCATCTGCCTGTTAACCTGCAGCCTCCTTGGAAACAAAATATAATGTGCAGGCTCTTGCAAGTCAGTCATGAGGTAAAGAATGGTCACCCAGCAGGCTCTTATCATGTTGAAACAGCAACAGAAGCGTGGAGATGGACTATGGAAGTTCTAGCGCGAAGACAGACAGATTTGGTCCCAATTTAGCAACACAGCGATGCAGATCTGCTGGTCGGATGTCATGGCAACTGGCTAGGCCACAAAAGTCCACTGTGGTGACGGCAGCCACCAACTGTCCTATCAGAAGTCCTGTGCTAAGAGAGTGAGCCCACCGATCACAGTCGATTATATAGGCTTTCCCAAAATCCTCCTTGCTCAGTGAGCCTTCTGGTATGTGTAGTTCATTCAGCACCCAGAAACAAAGTATATAGTGACAGCAGGACTACAGGTCCCAAAATCATCTGCTGTATTTAAGGAGATTAACTCTTACTCTGCTCACAGGAAATTAGGTAATTATCTGGGCACTAGGGGAAAAGCCTTAATCCATAGTTCCACTTATCAGTGTCACTTGGTTTCCATTATAACATAGCCAGCACCTGGCTGCATATTTAAGTAATGGTTTAGATTACTTTCAGTTGCTTATTTAAATAATGGTTTAGATTACTTGAACACTAAAGTAAGATTTTGTAAAGGCAAAGGTTTGTAGCAGAGATAAGGGTGGTTTTATTGTTTAGTTGAGTTAATTGTTGCACCGGCAGACTTCAAACCATAGGAGGAATTATGTAGCCTACTACATTTATTCTATATTCATCTCCAAGATTCTAATCCTCCATCTAAATGATGTGTGTAGTAAGGGGGTCTTTATAGTTGCTTTTGGGCCCAATAAGGAAGATAGAAAGCTTCTAATTTAAGCATAATACATAATAGGTCCGTCAGGGAGAGTAAATTCGGTTCCATTGGGAGAATAACATTAGCTTGTTGTCCACGTCTAAGATATCAAGTAGACTTTTAATACCTTGAGACTGCCAGAATGCATAAGCAGTATGGTCTTTTTCCTGGGGGGAAGCTTGGAGTATTTTAAAGGGGGAAATGGGGTAAGGAATCCAGGAATATGTTGTATTTTTTCAAATTTTTCATGTGCCAGATCAACTCTATTATCCGGTTTATACTTCAACACCTCTAGACCTTTTCGCTCTATAGAACCCAGGCTAGACCTTTTATTATCTGTACTGTATACCGTCTGTTAAAACATATAAAGGAAAATGTGTTTTACAGTCATGTAATTCCCAAAGTAGTACTTAATAAGTTTGCATGTTTAGTTATGCAAGACTTTTTAAAATTCTTACATTTCTAAAAAAAAATCCTCTACAACTTCAATTAGATTTCTTAAAATATTCCCTATACTAATGCGCCTCTAACACTTAGTGCTCCCCTATCTGAACAAATAATCATCACCTAAAATAATTCTCAACCTTTAACTCCCCCCGAAACCCTAAATATCACCCTAACATATAACACACCCCTTCTTACAAAACCCTTAGCACGTTATCTCCTCTAAATTAAGTCCTTAGGACTTGGCCCTTATCCCTAACAGTTACCTATGCTCCTAAAACTTATCAGAACTTATATTGAGCAGCATGTCCACCTGTTTGTTATTAAGCCAACCGTCACCAATTCATGAAATTGATTAAATTTTACAGTGAACTACTAACTGCTGATCAATGGATTTGGAAAAACTGAAAACATATAGTAAATTAACCTGACCTCATCATTACGTTTAAAGCGGTTGTCTACCCTTCGATTTGATAGTGTCAAAAAAAGTTAATATTCCCGACATGCCGGAAATGCTAGCTGTCTCCTTGATTGTGCTCTCCACCAAACTAGCAAACCATCCAATGGGTGGTGGCATAATGGATCACATGTGCAGCATAATGGCAGTTGCAGATTAAACAGAGGCGAAGATGTCAGCTTCCTTAGCTGAAAACGATAGGAGAGTATACAACCGCTTTAAGTTCACATCATACATGTAACTTCAGGGGTCGTTATGGTGACACCTCCCATGCTTCAGGGGGCCTCCCTGTCTGGTTGTCACATTAGGTTTTAAGTGGTTGGTGTGTTTAGCTCAACTCAGAAGCTCTGTTGGAATGCCAGCCGGTTCTTGCGGCAACGCTTCACCTTCTTCAGAGCAACCATCTGCCTGCAGTATACTGATCCAAAGCCTCCTCGAGCCCAGAGGTTCTAGGACCCGAACCTGTTCCCAGTCAATGTGGGGCCAGGCCAGGTGAGGAGGGAGGCTGCATGGGACTGGGTGGCTTGAGGAGGAGCATAATAGCAGTTCACCAGGTTTGTGACAGCTCAGCTCCAGAGGACTAATTCATGGACAGAGGTCTATGGATGGAGACAGGTACAGGGGGAAGAAGCACTCAACAGGGATGGGGCACAACATAGTCATTGGAGCAGAGCCGAGATACAGGGCTACCCAGCTATATACACCTACAAGCAGGGTGACTACAGGGACATCAATCAGACACGCAGGAAAATCACTGGGCACTTTCTGTTGTTTGCTGGTCATTATATAGAGAGAATATGAGTCAGTGGCAGAACTACCAGGTTCACAAAGGTCACACTTGTGGAGGGGGACCATGATGGCAGAAAGGGGACCAGCTGCAGAACATGTGAAAGGGTCCCACTGTAGGACCGTAATAAAGGGCCCTGCAATGGGAGTAAAGAGCCCTGTGACAGGAGGAAAGAGCCTCTGGACCGATATAAAGGGTCCCGGGACCAATGGGTTTCTTGAAATGGGGCCCTGAAGGTTACGCATCTCATTCATGTATGTGTGGGCCAGGAACACACGCATGATCGTGCATGTTCTTGACCTGCACAGAAACGCTATTTAGCAGATGTGCAGGGGTGCCAATAATTCTTGATGGCAACTCTATGCATCACAGCTGCACAGGTGTAACTGCATGGTGCCGCAGCACCTTGAAGTTTCATGTGGTATGTTTTTATAAAAGGGTCTTTGAAAAAACGTGAAAGTAAGGCGCTCCACCCCAAAATGTGTGCATTTAGGTTCCTGTGACATCATTTCCGGGGTAGGAGTTCCGTTCCGCGGCGTGCACGCCGGCTCTGGGGTACGGAGTAGTTGTGTCTTCACATACCAAAGGCAGTCTATATTGGTGCTGACTTATGGCACTAAGAAATGTGAGTGAACTATACATTATTTTCTGTGTGTCCATTTTATCAATAAAATGACTGCACTATGAGTTTCCTTTTGGTACATGCCACTGATTGCTTATGAGGGAGAAGCCTATATGAAACATAAGAACCACTGAGAGCTGCTGGAGAACTGCCAGTTTCATTCTATGATATCTGCAATTGTTGTAATAAGTGCTTATTGACCTTCTTGTGACAAGAGATAATTTATTTGGGGTGAGTTTGCACTTTTAGCACACGTGGTGGTGTATGCACCAGGATAGGAAGCATAATGAAGCTTTACAAGTATATTACGCTTGCATGGTGTTGGGATACTATAGTCTAATGTATGAACTCTGCTTTTTGAGTTTAACAGACTTGCATTTATCGGTTTTTATTTTATTTGGTTTTGAGTTACCTATTCACACATTTTGGGGTGTGGCGCCTTACTTTCATGTTTTTTCACAGTTCATAAGTGTTGATTGTACACTTTAAGGGGCAGATGCACCATATTTCACACTTTCACTTTTTGATAATTTTTCTGAAGTGAATAGGGGTAGGCGTCTCCATTCCTTTATCAGAGATTTCTTTTCCCAGCCCAGTCAAATGAATAAGCTGCTGTACCCATAGTGTGTGTGCGCAAACACCCACGCAAAGATGTGAACCTAGCCTAGGATAGAATTAAAACGTGTTTCTTACCTTGAATTTTTAATGTGCTGGTGAAGATATTCTGGATGAAATGATGGAACCAGTGGGTCTTTAACACCATGAATAATTAATGTTGGGCAGTCAATTAAGGGTAGCAAATGCTGACATATATTACCTATAAAAAAATAAATAAATTGCACTTAGTCTTATGGATGGGACAGGAGGCTCTTTTAATATCTGCTAATAAACCAAATAGTTGAATCTAGGTTAGTGCAATGTACTGTATATTTAGTGGCAGGTGACACATAAGTCGGAAGAGAAAGCTTCTGCAGAAAACAAAATTCTTCTAGCAGTGATTTTGACAAGAACATAATTCTCTCTTGGAGTTCATTCTCACCTGAAAACATTGCATCTTCTGCTATCACAAAGAGCTGAAAGAGTACCAATGAAAACCTGTGAGCAGTTTATTAAATAATCAGCACAAAAAATGATCTTCAACAGATGAACCACTGGCTTGAAAACAGCCTAGAGTCACCATCTAAACCAAGGAAGGCCATTCACGGTTGGAATCTCGGGCGGTTCAGCAAGAACTGGCCGAGATTCGAACCGTGTATGGGTAGGGAGAATGTACCAATTTGATATGATTACTGCAAGCGGCTGCTATAGCCTCTAACAATAATCACTGTATTCTCCCGGCAGGGGCGGCTTTCCTCGCCCTCCCCCGCCGGGAGAAGACAATGGCTTGGGAAGAGGTATTCCCGCATCAACATTCTCTGTGTTGATAGCGGAATCAAGCAAATTAACTGTGTATGGCTGGTCTTAGCATTCAGGTTTTACCTCATCCCTTTAAAGCTGAACACACATGAATTACACAGGTTCTGAGGCTAATTAAATGCAGATAAGAGACCAAGTGAGTTTAATTACCACCTTAATCAGCCACAGAACCTGTGTAATTCATATGTGTTTGGGTTTAACCACTTCAGCCCCGGAAGGATTTCCCAGTTTAGGACCAGAGCACTTTTTGCGATTCGGCACTGCGTCACTTTAACTGACAATTGCGCGGTCGTGCGGTGTTGTACCCAAACAAAATTTGCGTCCTTTTTTCCCCACAAACAGAGCTTTCATTTGATGGTATTTGATCACCTTTGCGTCATTTCTGATCACCGCTATAAACAAAAGAAAAGCGTCAATTTTGCAAAAAAAAATTATTTCTTACTTTTTGCTATAATACATACCCCAAAAAAATATAAAAAAAGTTTTTTTCATTGGTTTTGACCGATTTATATTCTTCCTCATATTTTTGGTAAAAAAAAAAAAAATCGCAATCGACGTATATTGATTGGTTTGCGCAAAAGTTGCCGCGTTTACGAACGATGAGAATTTTTTCTTTATATTTTACTAGTAATGCCGGCAATCTGCGATTTTTATCGGGACTGCAATATTGCAGCGGACATGTCAGACCATTTTGACACTTTTTTGGGAACATTGGCATTTATACAGTGATCAATGCTATGAAAATGAATCAATTACTGTACAAATGTCACTGGCAGGGAAGGGGTTAACCTGCAGGGGGCACTCTAAGGGGTTAACTGTGTTCCCTCAGTGTGTTCTAACTGTATGGGGACTGGGCTGGCTGGTGGAGGGGAGTGATCATGGCTCCCATATACAGGGAGCATGTGATCATATCCCTTCCCCCTCTGTCAGAACGGAGAGCCGTGTTTACATACACAGACCCCCATTCTGCCACTCTGGGGGGGTGATCGCGAGTAACCGGCAGACATCGAGTCCGCCGTACCCGCTCCCTGACCCCTCCGGAACACAGTGAGTGCGCGCAACAATACTCTCATGCCCGCCATCAGATGACGGCCTTTCACGATAATGAGCCAAGCCACGGCGGGCGGTCGGCAACTGGTTAAAGGGATGAGGTGGCAACCCTAGTTTTGTGGCTGATTTAGCTGGTAATTAAACTCACTTGGTGCCTCATCTGCATTAAATTAGCCTCACAACCTGTGTAATTCATATGTGTTCCGCTTTTAAAGAGAAGAGGCGGCAACAATACTTAGCATACATTAGATACATTTTAGTGAATGCCTGCATATTAGAATGATCAGTGGGATCCAGAAAGGTAGGACATTTTTTCAGTCCTTTCATTTAAGGTGTAGCGCCAATAACCAATAGGAAGGCTTGATATGCATAGGGGCGTGGAGCCAAGCTCACTTTTACAGGAGGCATTAACATTTGCGTATCATTTTGGCTACCTTTGTCTCCACTGCCTATGTCCTTTATGATGGTTTCACTGGCAGTTTTTACTGGAAGTAACCACAGCATTTTTTAATCATGTGCTCAGATTTGCCTAAATCTGTTAGAGCTTTAATGCTCCATGCTTATTGAGCTGGTCACACACATCACTTTTTGATTAAACAATCCAATAAGATTAGATTGCATAATTCAAAAATAAAAATATGTCTCTGCCACAATACAATTTTAAAGCTTAACTTTCATATATCATTACAATTATCTTTCAAGCGGTATTAAACCCAAAACCAAAAAAAACCAAAACCCAAATTATGGCGAACTTTCTATTAACATTACTATATACTTTCAATTCGAAATTTTAACATAACACCGTCTCTGTATAAAAATAAAAACTTAATACGTTAGATTAGAATAACCTAACAAAT
>BLSH010368058.1:1447528-1465844 GCA_018402905.1 Glandirana rugosa | reverse complement strand
CCCCCCCCCCCCCCCCCAGTACTTACAGTATCTCACAAAAGTGAGTACACCCCTCACGTTTTTGTAAATATTTTATTATATCTTTACATGTGACATCACTGAAGAAATTACATGGGGGGGTTTATTTACTAGAGGCAACGTTCTATGCACTACCTAAAGTGCACAAAACCTGCGTGACCCACCGGGGAGACCCATCATCTCGGGAATTGGGGCATTATGTGAGAATTGTGGACTTTTTCCTTATGCAGCACGTCGTCAGTCTACCCTCCGATGTCAGGGACATCCTGGATTTGCTCAAACACATCGAGAGCCACCAGGTCCCCCCGGGAGCATTCCTGGTGACTCTCGATGTGGAGGCACTTTACTCAAGTATCCCCCACAGGAAAGGAATCGATATGGTATGATCATTCCTGATGGAGCAACCGAATACCCAGTGGAACTTCAATGAGTTCCTGCTGGAACTCTTGTACTTCATTTTGACCCACAATTGGTTTACTTTTAAGGACACCCATTACCTCCAGGTGCAGGGCGTGGCCATGGGCACATGTTGTGCCCCGGCCTACGCCAACCTGTACCTGGGGGGATGGGAGAGGGATATATGGCAAATGGAAAGATTGGAGGAGTTTATGCAGTACATACTATGTTGGTATAGATACATAGATGATATTTTTATTATCTGGACAGGTCCAGAACAGGAGCTCATCAAATTTGTACAAAGCATTAACATAAACTCCTTCAATCTGACCTTCACACTGTCCTATCATCCCTCTAGAATAAACTTCCTAGATCTCAAGATTTTCGTAGATCAAGACCTATGCCTGGCTACGGACCTATATCGGAAACAAACAGCAGGAAATACACTCCTGCATGCCAGGAGTGCTCATCCACCTGCACTTATACGGAGTATCCCCTATGCACAATATATACAGTTGAGACGCAATTGTACACAATATATTGTATACGATGTAATAGAGGACTTTCACAAACAAGCAGCGAATTTGCGCTCAAGACTTTTGCGCCGAGGCTATAGCAGGACTCTTCTGCGGAAAGCATACAACAAAGCTTTAGAGCAGGACCGACAGTCTCTGCTCTACAAATCCAATACACGTCCACAACATACAACTGTCAAGTTCATAACACAATTCTCAACACAACACCAGGAATTGAGGGGAATTCTAGGGAAACACTGGCATATTTTACAACAGGATCCCCAGGTCTCGAAATATGTTCAAAAAGTCCCTGAGATGGTCTTCCGGAGAGCACCCTCGATCCGCAACCATCTCACGGCCAGTCACTATGTAGCTAGGCAAGATAATAGACAGCAAACTAATGGCATCTATAAATGTGGCAAATGCGATATGTGTCCCTGGGTAAACCAGGGTGCTAAATTTCGGTTGCCAAATGGTCAGGTATTCTGTCCCCGCTTTCACGTGGATTGCGACACACAAGGGGTCGTATACCTCATGAATTGTGGATGTGGCACATTCTACGTGGGAAAAACCATCAGACCATTCAGAAAAAGGATACATGACCATATTTATTACTCCTCAGGAGGAAAAATGGTTACTCCAGTGAGTCGTCACTTAGACCTCTACCATGGTTTTGACGTTAGCTGGGTCACATTTATGGTATTAGAGGTAATCCCACAGGACCCTAGGGGGGGGAACTGGGACAAGAAAATACTACAGAAAGAAACTTTGTGGATAGAATGTTTAGATGCCACCCATCCCCCAGGCCTTAATGAGATCTGCTCATATAAACCATTTTGTGAACTATATCTCATATAGAGCAGTTGAGAATCACCAATATGACCTGTTAGCACAATTGTAAGAATATTGTTAATATTTTTTGCATATATAAGTGTATTTAATTCTAGAATGCATGTCATTGCTTAAGATTGATATCGTAGATTTGCACCGTGTGGGTCTGTGCTTGGCATTTCGCTCCACTCTTTGGCCTTCCACCAGATGGCAGTGTTCCTCGCTGTGCCCTACCCTCTGTTCTTGGCTTTAGACAGGGGGAGGGGTACTGGAGGATTGACAGATGTGCGGCTGAAAGCGCCATTCCTAATCAGTCTCCACTGTCCCAATTGACGGTCTGGAGGCAGATATGGGCGGCGCCCCCGTTTCCCACAGGGTCACCCCATGTGGGAGTTCGGGGTTTCTCTTCCCCTGACAAGCACAGCCTCCAGCGGCGCATGCGCAGGAGACGGAGCTGGTTGCCGGGCCGTTGGGCGTCATTAGGAGGGGGGCGGGACCCACTCAATTGATGTCACAGTCGGGACGTATTTGAAGTGGCGCCGACAGTCGAGCGGCACACACGCTCGTGTCGGGAGCACGCCCGAAGGAAACAGCAGCTACAAACCACAACAACAATACGCCGTGAGTATTTTTGATCCACAGGGGACAGATGGATGGGGAACCATGGCGGTTCAGTCCGTCCCTCATCCCTCGGTCCCTATGTTTCATGTTGGCTCCCTCCATGTCAGGGCTACAGCCCGGATTGATTTAATAACTAAATCTTGTACTAAATTTCATTATAGGGATCTTGGCATACCTATCAATCCGCATACCGGGCATGATAGTGATACAATCCACATAGCAATATCCCTCCTCTTTTGGATTTAGATGGGACGCTCTTTATCTTGGGAATATATATCCACTATTTCCAGGTACAGTTTTGAACGGACTAGGTAATGCATTTTTGGTATGATCAGCCTTTACCCTATGCTGTTAGTTTACTTTTCTGTACCCCTCTGGGTGGACCCCTGCTGGGGAAGCCATATTTTACAATGGTACCTTTTATTAAATTACTACTTGGCATTTATATTATAGAACATGGTCTGTGGATAGTACGTCCCCACATCTGTTGCCAGACAGTGGACACAAGGGCCAATAATTGTGGAGCTGGGTCACTCTCCTGTGCAGTGTAAACTGAGTGAGTCTTTATTATAGAATGGTTTATAATATCTGAATGTATGCTATTATATTATATTTAAACTGTGACTACATGTATTACAGATTTTTTGAAGACCCTCTTTCTATACCCCCTATGTTCTGAGGAAGCGTTGATGTATAGAACGCGAAACATGTAAAGATTGAGCCTCGCTGCATGACTGTGGGCACCTGCTATGTAACCATATGCTTCTTTGTGTCTAAAGAGGGCAAAACATATTATAGATGTACCTTTGGGTTCATGTAAATGTGTTTGGATATAATGATTTCAGCAATATATTAATTACACAGGGAGACCACTGTGGGGTACTAGATGATTGGTTACTATCAGTAGCATATCATAGTTAGTCCGGCCCACTATCATGCAGAAACTCAAGGGGTTAGAAGCATTTCCGAAATTGTTTTTATGAATATTTTAATGTGAATCAATAAAATTTGTACCATTTTATATACTATGTAGCTATGGTGGTTTTCTTAAGGTACAAGCAAAGTCCCAAATATTTTCCCAAATATTTTCTGTCTCTAGGTTTATTTACTAAAGGCAAATCCACTTTGCACTACAAGTGCACTTGGAAATGCAGTTTCTATAGATCTGAAGGGGACATGCAAGGAAAATAAAAAACAGCATTTTTGCTTGCACATGATTGGATGATAAAATCAGCAGAGCTTCCCCTCATTTCAGATCTTCCCCTCAGATCTACAGCGACTGCACTTCCAAGTGCCCTACTAAGTGCACTTGTAGTGCAAAATGGATTTGCCTTTAGTAAATCAACCCCTTTGCTACAATTTAAAGTAGTGAGTGTACAGCTTGTATAACAGTGTAAATATGCTGTCCCCTCAAAATAACTCAACACACAGCCATTAATCTCTAAACCGCTGGCAACAAAAGTGAGTACACCCCTAAGTAAAAATGTCCACATTCGGCCCAATTAGCCATTTTCCCTCCCCAGTGTCATGTGACTCGTTAGTCTTCAAGGTGTCAGGTGTGAATGGGGAGCAGGTGTGTAAAATTTGGTGTTATCACTCTCACTCTCTCATACAGGCCACTGGAAGTTAAACATGGCACCTCATGGCAAAGAACCCTCTGAGGATCTGAAAAAAAAGAATTGTTGCTCTACATAAAGATGGCCTAGACTATAAGAAGATTGCCAAGATCCTGAAACTGAGCTGCAGCACGGTGGCCAAGACCATACAGCGGTTTAACAGGACAGGTTCCACTCAGAACAGGCCTCGCCATGGTCGACCAAAGAAGTTGAGTGCACATGCTCCGCATCATATCCAGAGGTTGTCTTTGGGAAATAGATGTATGAGTGCTGCCAGCATTGCTGCAGAGGTTGAAGGGGTGGGGGGTCAGCCTGTCGGTGCTCAGACCATACACAGCACACTGCATTAACTTGTTCTGAATGGCTGTCGTCCCGGAAGGAAATCTCTTCTAAAGATGACGCTCTTTAAATGATGATGCACAAGAAAGCCTGCAAACAGTTTGCTGAAGACAAGCAGACTAATGACATGGATTACTGGAAGCATGTCCTATGGTCTGATGAAACCAAGATAAACGTATTTGGTTCAGATGGTGTCACGCGTGTGTGGAACCAGGTGAGGAGTACAAAGACAAGTGTGTCTTGCCTACAGTCAAGCATGGTGGTGGCAGTGTCATGGTCTGGGGCTACATGAGTGCTGCTGGCACTAGGAAGCTACAGTTCATTGAGGGAACCATGAATGCCAACATGTACTATGACATACTGAAGCAGAGCATGATCCCCTTCCTTCGAAGACTGGGCAGCAGGGCAGTATTCCAACATGATAACGACCCCAAACACACCTCCAAGACAACCACTGCCTTGCTAAAGAAGCTGAGGATAAATGTGATGGACTGGCCAAGCATGTCTCCACAACTAAACCCTGTTGAGCATCTGTGGGGCATCCTCAAACAGTAGGTGGAGGACCGCAAGGTCTCTAACATCCACCAGCTCTGTAATGTTGTCATGGAGGAGTGGAAGAGGACTCCAGTGGCAACCTGTGAAGCTCTGGTGAACTCCATGCCCAAGAGGTTAAGACAATGCTGGAAAATAATGGTGGCCACACAAAATATTGACACTTTGGGCCCAATATGGACATTTTCACTAAGGCGTGTACTCACTTTTGCTGCCAGAGGTTTAGACATTAATGGCTGTGTGTTGAGTTATTTTGAGGGGACAGCTAATTTACACTGTTATACAAATTGTACATTCACCACTTTACAATGTAGCAAAGTGTCATTTCTTCAGTGTTGTCACATGAAAAAAATATAATAAATTATTAAAAAATGTGAGGGGTGTACTTACTTTTGTGACATACTATATATACATATATATTGTGACAGGAAGCCAGGAAAATCTATGGGTTGTGTCAAGGATGGGAGATATATTTGTCCCAGGTTTATGCTGTACACTGATTGCCTGTTTGGGCTCAATGAGGGTCAACAAGCTCAGGTGTAACAAATAAAGCACTCAGGGCTCTATAATACTCCCAGTTTGCTTCCAAAAGGTGCTCCAACCTGGAACCAGATCTCTGTGCATGACAGACTGGGGAGCAGCAATACCTCTGTCACGTACCTGGTGGGTGAGTCTGACAGTGCAGCGGGCAACCTCTCTTGCAGCCCTGGTTCGGGAACCCCTAATACAGTAGACAGGAAGCTCCAGAGCACAGGGGCATGAGGGCTGAAATGGATGCAGATGATGATGTACAGATCCCTCAGAGGCTCGTGCTAGGCAGTAGATTGGTCGTACAGGCCGGGTCAGTAACTTGCGGACAAGTGCGGTACAGTGGGAGCAGGCAGGCGGATAGTTGGGTACAGGCAGGGTCGTCAACAAGCGGGCAGCAGAGGTACACAAGGATCAGGCAGAAGAAGGGTCGTAGGCAAGCTGAGGGTCCGTGCAGGCAGAGTTCATGCAAAGTAGGGCAAGCCGGGTCACAGGTACAGGAAATCTTAGGAAAGTAGTCACGGCACACTTCAAGAAACACTGTAGATCAGACAGCACTTGCTGCAGGGTGTGCTGGGCTGAAATAGAGCCGTTTGGTGCTGTTTCCGGCGCGGGTGCGTGCATGCGTGAACGCGCGCGGGCGTGCGAACGCGCAAATAGCGCAAAAAAGACCTCCTTTGCAGGGTTTCTCCTAACAACCTCTGAATGGTGAGATTAAGTCTGGGTGACTAAGAGCTTTAGTTTATTTCTCTGTGACCGGCAATCGTGTGGGCTGTGGCAGAACAAGTATTCAGGTTCTTGTGTCTTTGTAGTTAGACGCCCAAAGTGGCAAGGGTTTATTTTCGGTTTTGTTTTATTTTACCTGTTTTGATGCCTACACTTTGTAACCACAGATGTGTAAATAAACCACAGTTTTGGCTTTCACAAAGATCCTGCTGTCTGTACGTGCCTACTTCACTGTGCTGTGACCCATCCAGGGGGTCCTGCACATTCCCGCTACTGAGCTAATCCCTTACACATGGTCTAGGTTTGTGGGGCAGGTGAAGTAAGGCTAGCATGGAGGAGATACTGAGACAGCTGGCTCGGGCAAATGCAAATCAACAGTGGGCTAATGCAAATCAACAGCAGACAAATGCAGGTTTGCCAAACAGAGCCTTGCAGCCCAACAAAAGACTCACCAACAGAGCCTTGCAGCTCACCAACAGAGAGTAGAAGCCCAGCAACAAGCCATAGAACAGGCAGAGGCCCACTATAGGGAATTGCTGACACAGCAGGAACAGATACACCAGTAGCATATTGAGGCCATCATGAAACATCTTCAGCAGAGGCAGTATACTGAGGCTGGGAGTCATGCCTGTAACATACCGACTTTTCAGGTAAGCCACCTGTTGTCAAAAATGACTGTGGATGATGACCCGGAGATGTTTTTGACCACATTTGAAAGGACAGCTGAAAAAGATAGTTGGCCTAAAGAACAATGAGCTGGACTAGTGCCCCCCCCTACTATCTGGAGAATCCCAAAAGGCTTATTGTTACTTGGAGCCAGTGGATGCAAAAAATATGACCATTTGAAAATGGAAATATTGGCATGACTGGGTGTAACCCTGTCTGTCTGTGCTCAGCGTGTCCACAATTGGAGTTATCGGCTGAGAAAGCCACCCTGGTCACAAATGTATGACCTTATCCACTTGACCAGAAAATGTCTCCAGCCAAAAACTCTGTCTGATCCAAAAATTGTGGAGTGGGTGGTCATGGACAAATTTCTGAGGTCTCTCCCGACCACCTTGCAGAAATGGGTGAGCCTAGGAGATCCGGAAACAGCAGACAAACTTGTAGACCTTGTGGAAAGGTACCTAACGGCTGAGAATCTGAAGTCTTCCCTCAGAGACTCACAGACTTTCCACCCCAAGACCAGACCATCCTCAGCTACAGGTAAGACTGCACCAAGGGATGGGGGTGGAGAGAGTGAAAAAGGGGGAACTAAAGGTATTTTTGGGACTGCTTCTAATGTCTGGCGAGAGCAGCCTGGAAGACCAATCCCACAGGAGGTGACTAGAAAGTTAATTTGTTACTGTTGCCGGGAAAAGGGACATGTAGCAGCCGTTTGCCCAGCTACTGATGAACCAATGTACTGTGATTTTCATACAGAGAGACAGCAGTCCCTATTTGCAACTACATGCACTGCAGTAAAGGGAAATGAGAATTCTGAGCACGTGATTGTACCAAACTATTTACACGCTCGTTCTTCTCGGCTGTGTTGAATCAACCAGGGTCCAATCCTGGACACCCCTGTCCCTCGCTCTGCTCTAGCTGTTCTAGTTCTCCCCTCCTTCTCCCCCCCCCCCCCCCCACTCCTCGCCCTTTTTCTTTTCCCCTCCTCTCCTTCTCACTTTCTCTTTCCTCTATCCATCTACTATATATCTGTTGTTAGTTTTTCTGGAAAACAGGAAAAAGGCGGTACAGACTCTCGTCCACTCAATTTCCTCAGGCGAAAAATCGCATAAAAATGGATAATGATATGTGGTACTTGTTTCAAGAACGTTTTTTTTTTTATTCTTGATATTACTTGATTACCTGATTCTTTCTTTTATGACACTGTTATTAATGTAAGCAAAACATGTCTGTGTTGAACTGCCTTAGCCCGTGTTGGGCGTTAATAAAGATTACATTTGAAAAAAAGGGAAATGAGAAACCTTTATGCAAAATGTGATTAGATGGTAAAAATGTTGTGGTATTGTTGGATTTAGGTAGCCTGGTTATCTTGGCAAAAACTAAACTGGTGGTGGGAAAAACCTGGCACCCTAGGAAAATGGCGGTCATTTGTGTACATGGGGACACTTGAGAGTATTAGGTGACTATGGTATCCTTTGAAACCTCCCTCAGTAAACTGTGTCACCAGGTCTGTTTGGTTCCCCAGCTACCACTTGATGCCATTGTGGGAAGGAATTTCCCAAAATTCTGGGAGCTCTGGGATTGCCCAGATTCACCATTAAGTGGTTTTTCAGAGCCTGAAGGTTCTACTAAGGAATCCTCTAAGTGTGAGGATTCGCCTGAGTTTCCCTTGTCAGTATTAGCAGGGGAAACAACAGGGCCTAGGGAAGAGCCTGCAACCTCCGAAGAGGATCAGCGACCTCTAGTGTTTGATGATCTAGAGGTACACAGAGAAAGCTTTGCCACTGAACAATTAAAGGACCCCACATTATTAAGGGCCCGGGAGAATGTAGTGAAAATAGATGGGGAATTAGTTAACCCTGACGAGAGGATTGCCCTCCCTTACCTAATCATGGAAAGGAACCTGTTATACCAGGTGTCACAGAGGGTAGAGGAAACCATTTAGCAACTGGTGGTGCCCAAACCTTACCGCAAGTTGGTCTTAGAACTGACCCATGAGCACATTCTTGGGGGACATTTAGGAGCTGAAAAAAACCCGGAAAAGGATCACCCAGAGACTCTATTGGAAATGTACTGTTCCTCCTGTCCAGTATGTCAGATTTCTGCACCCGTGCTACATTTCCACAGTCCTTTGGTACCCCTGCCCATGACTGAGGTCCCTTTTGAGAGGATCAAAATGGATTTGGTTGGCCTCTTGCTGAAGTTCGCTTGAGGGCACCATCACATCTTGGTGATAATGGACTATGCCACCCGTTACCCAGAAGCGATTCCTCTCTGAAATACCTCTGCCAAAAGCATTACCAAAGAGCTATTTCAGGTTTTCAGCCGTGTGGGCCTTCCTAAAGAAGTACTGACCAGGGCACCCCGTTTATGTCTAGAACAACCAAAGATCTTTGCAAACTTGTTAAAGTGACAAAATTACGTACTTCAGTGTATCACCCTCAAACAGATGGGCTGGTTGAAAGATTTAACAAAATGTTAAAACAAATGGTGAATAAGGTGGGTGATAAAGACGGAAAGAATTGGGTTGGTTTGCTCCCTTATTTGATGTTTGCTATCAGAGGTTCTCCAATCGTCCACAGGGTTCTCTCCTTTTTGTGCTACTGTATTGGAGGCACCCACGAGGACTACTGGACATTGCCAGGGAAACATGGGAGAGTGAGAGCTCCCCTCATAGATGTGTGATTGAACATATGGCACGAATGCAAGACAGAATTGCGCTATGTCTATTGTGAAGGAACATTTGGCACAAGTCCAGTTGGCTCAGCAGAGGATTTACAATCATGGGGCCCAGGTCTGTTATTTTGCACCTGGTAATAGGTTGATGGTGTTGGTCCCTATGGTTGAAAGTAAATTCATAGCCAAATGGCAGGGTCCCTATGAAGTGTTGGAAAAAATGGGATGTGAATTATAAAATTAGCCAACCAGGAAGATGAAAACTTGAGCAGAAATATCATGTGGATTTGCTAAAACCATGGAAGAATAGGGAATCCTTGGTCGCTGAAACTAGCCCACTTTCTGCTCCGCCTAACCTGGTTATCCCTGACGTCAGGATAGCGGAGACTCTGTTCAAAACTCAGCAACAGGAAGCTAGAGAGTTTGTGCTCCAAAATAAAGAGAAATTTTCAGAGTTGCCAGGTTAAGTGTCTGGGGTTGAACATGACATTGTCACCACACCAGGGGAAAGGGTCAAGTTAAAACCTTATCGAATTCCCGAAAACCCGGCGAGAAGCAATTCGCCAAGAAGTAAAAAAAATGAGCGAGCTTGGGGTTATGGAAGAGTCAAATAGTGATTGATCCAGTCAGGTTTTGTAATGACTTTCACCACTTGAATAAAATCACTAAGTTTGACACCTATCCCATGCCCGGCATAGACAAACTGATTGATCACCTAGGGACAGCCCAGTATATGACGACGTTAGACCTGACCAAAGGCTATTGCCAAATTTCGCTCTCGGAATCGGTCAAGGAAAATGGCATTTGTAACTCCAGGGGAATCTTTCCAGTATTAGAGGATGCCTTTTGGGTTACAGAATGCTCCGGCAACATTTCAACAGGTAATGGATAAGACCCTTCGGCCTCATCGAGCCTATGCTGCTGTATACCTAGATGACATGGTCATCCATAGTGAGGATTGGGACTCTTACCAAAGGTTCAGTCTGTATTAGATTCCATCTGGGAAGCCGAATTTACAGCCAATACAAAAAAATGTACCATTGGGCTAGAGGAGGCAAAGTATCTGTGATATATCATTGGGAGAGGTCTAATAAAGCCCCAAGTAAACAAAGTTGAGGCTATTCAGAGTTGGCCACCCCCCACCAACAAGAAGCAGGTTCGAGCATTTTTAGGAATCGCTGGCAATTATCGCTGATTTATTCCCCATTTTGCCTCACAGGCTGCTTCCCTGACCAATTTGACAAAAGGGAATGAGTCTGTCATGATCAAATGGACCCCTGAAGGAGAAGCAGCTTTTGAGGCCTTAAAACAGGCCTTATGTAGTCAGCCAGTGTTATACTCGTCTGACTTTTCAAGGGACTTTGTGGTCCAGACTGATGCATCAAATATTGGGTTAGGTTTTCAAGGAGGGAAGAACACCCTGTCATTTACCTCAGCCGGAAATTGAAGGACCATGAAGAAAATTATGCCACCATTAAGAAAGAATGTTTATCAATAAAATGGGCTTTAGATTCTCTCCGGTACTCTTGGTAGACCATTTGAACTGGTAACAGATCATGCTCCATTAAAGTGGTTGGCACAGAACAAAGAGACAAATAGGAGGGTGAATAGGTGGTTCCTGGCCCTTCAAGAATTCAGTTTTACAGTGAAACATCACCCCGGTGTTAGAATGGGAAATGCAGATGTTTTGTCCCGAGTGCACGCATGCCTGGCAATCTGTGTCTCAACCCTAGGATTGAAACAAGAGTGGGGGGTATGTGTCAGGAAGCCAGGAAATTATATGGATGTGTCCAGGATGGGAGATACATTTGTCCCAAGTTTATGCTGTACATTGATTGCTTTTGTGTTTGTGCTGTGCAGTGAGCCTGTTTGGGCTCAATGAGGGTTAACAAGCTCAGGTGTAACAGATAAAGCACTCGGGGCTCTATAATACTCCCAGGTTGCTTCAATAAGGTGCTCCACCCTGGAACCAGATCTCTGTGCACGACAGACTGGGGAGCAGCAATACCACTGAATGGTGAGATTAAGCCTGGGTGACTAAAAGCCTTTGATTATTTCTCTGTGACCAAAAAGTAGTCAGATTCCTGTGTCTTTGTAGTTAGACGCTCAAAGTGGCAAGGGTTTATTTTCTGTTTTGTTTTATTTTACCTGTTTTGATGCCTGCACTTTGTAACCACAGACGTGTAAACAAATCACAGTTTTTGCTTTCACAAAGATCCTGCTGTCTGTCCGTGCCTACTTCACTGTGCTGTGACCCATCCAGGGGGTCCTGCACACCCCGCTACTGAGCTAATCCCTTACAATATATATACAGTATCTCCAAAAGTGAGTACACCCCTCACATTTTTGTAAATATTTTATTATATCTTTTTTTTTTCACAATCTTTATTTATTCAGAAGATTTTTTTAAATACTTATTACAAATCTCACATCCACAACAATAATACAGTAGAATATTCTTATGGCTTATATATAATGTCTCATTCCTATTTATCCTTTAAGAAAAGATATAAAAGACTATGTCTGGATTCTCCTTCCCCACTAGTCATCTTTATCCTTTCTATGACCAGTAGGGGGTCTTTACTTAATTCTATTGTTATCTTCTCCTTACACCTTCTAATATCCCAGATATTTGTCTAAAAAAAAAGAAAAAGAAAAAAAAAAAGGGGGTATATGTTTCTTGCCACTTTATCCTTGAATTCCTAAAACCCATTCATCATATCATCCATACTCCTAGAAACCATTCAACATCCATACCACATACTCAAAAAAAGGGGGGGGGGAGGTGGAGCAAGGAAAAAAGGGAATGGGGGAAAGGGAAAGTCCTCTCATCAGTATTACCCTTACATATATTCCATTAATTTTGATGAGAATCAGAATTCATCCCATCCTTGCCATATTTGAGAAATTAAATTTTCTAGTCCTTCTTTCATTATCAGTTTTTTTGTAATATCGCAATATATCTAAAAAATGTTTGTCCAGAATCTACAAGTGGACAATGAAACCAGACATGGGACATTGTACCCTTCGCGTTAGAGCATCTCCAACATGACTCTGTATTTTCGTCATTTATTTTATGCATATCTACCGGGCATTTATACCAGTTTGTTAAGATTTTATAATTTCTTTCTTGATGTCTAATTAATAGGGACATTTTGTGTGACATAAGGAATGCCCTCTCCCATTCTTGGTCCGGGATCTCCATTTCCAACTTTTTTTCCCATTTGGTCCGAAATGTTAATCCCTCACTATTCTTCCGGGATAGTAAGTATCCATAAACCTTCGAAAGTGTATGGTTGGGTTTTGTTTCTTGTGTTAATAATTTTTCAAATTCTGTTAATGATCTATTTAGTGGGGCTTTTTGTCCTATTACTTGAATGTATCTATATAGTTATTGATACTGTATCCACTTATTTCTATACTCCGTTTCCATTGATTCCAATGGGGGTAGCTTACCATCCACCAATGTCTGTACTATTCTTGTGTCATCTTTCCCATACCATTTCAAGAATCGTGAAGCATCCATTGCCAGTGGAAACTCTGGATTGGAAAACAATAGTGTCATACCTGTGTGGATAGGGGGTTTCCTTTTTTCCTTTTAATAGTGTGTCCTATACCTTCATTGTAGATTCTACTAGAATTGATTGGTCTATCATTTTTCAATTTCTGACCAATTATATCTTCCAGTTTGACCTACTGCTTATTATCTGCATTGTGGAACCAATCCACTATTCTATTCACAAATACTGCTCGTAGATACTTTCCAAAATCTGGGAGGGCCAAGCCTCCTTCCATCTTAGGTCTTTTCAAAATCCCTCTCGCTATTTGGGGAGTTTTATTTTCCCATATAAAATCTCCCACTGCTCCCCGCAAGCGTTGCATGAGAGCCTTGGGAGGGTACAATGGAACCGTTTGGAATACATAAAGTATTTTAGGTAAAAAAAAAAAAAAAAAAGTATTTTAGGTAAAATGTCCATTTTTATTATATTTACCCTCCCTATCCATGAAAGGGTCTTCCTATCGTATTTTTGTAATGATTTTATTATATTTTAACCACTGGGAAATAATTCAGTTCTTGGAGTTTGTCTAACTCCCGAGGAATTTCTGCCCCTAAGTATTTAATAGCTCTGTTTTGCCATTTAAAAGAGGAATTTCTTTGTAGTATTTGTTGCGCTCCTAGAGCCTCAGTTTTATCTAAGTTAACTTTAAAGTTGCTAACCTCCCCAAAACGGTTGAATTCTCGAATCAGGCTTGGAATTGTTACCATTGGGTTGGTAATATAGAGTAACAAATCATCTGCAAAAACCGACATTTTATATTCTGTCACCTTTACCCTAATTCCCCGTATATCTTATTACGAATAGCTGTTGTTAGATGTTCCATTACTAGGACATAGAGCAAAGGAGACAGGGGGCACCCCTGTTTTGTTCCATTAGAGATATTTACTGGGTCCGACAAAGTGCCATTTACGCTTACTCTTGCCTTTGTCGTAATATAATGCCATCATTTTTGGCATCATCTGGGGGCCCAGCCTCCATTGTCTGAGGGTCTCTTCCAGGAAACACCATCCCACCCTGTCAAATGCCTTCTCAGCATCAATGGAAAGCAGACAGGATGGGATGGTGTGTCTTTGTGCATACTACACCAAGGTAATAGTTTTTAGGGTGTTATCCCTTGCCTCCCAACCTCTCGTAAATCCCACCTGGTCCAAATGGACACTTCTAGGTAATATTGGGGTAAGTCTGTTTGCTGTTATTTTAGAATAGATACGTAGATCTATATTTGTTAATGAAATTGGTCGATAGTTTCCGCACAGTGTGTGGTCCTTTCCGGGTTTAGGGATCAAGGAAATATGTGCCTCTTTTCCCTGTGGGACAAAAGGCCAGGATGCAGAAACCGCGTTAAATGTCTTGTTAAGTATGGGTATTAATTCCTCCTTAAATATTTTATAAAACCGAGGGGTAAGTCCATATGGCCCAGGGCTTTTACCTATGACGAATGCTTCTATTACTTACCCTAGTTCCAGTTCTGTTTTAGTTTCTTCTGGTATTTCGGGAAGTGCTGTACCTACATACTTTCTGCCAAAGTGTCTCAATTTTTTGACTTTGATCGCTAATGTTATATAGTTTAGAGTAATATGAGTGGAAAATCTTTGTCATTTCCTTTGGGTCATGTGTCATCTCCCCATTTGATTTCTGAATCTTTATTATCGGGCCCATAGATGTTCTTTGTTTTAATGCTTGAGCCAATAGTTTTCCTGGTTTGTTGCTTTGTTGGTAAAACATTGTTCTAGTTTTATCCCTTATTTTTGTTTGCTCGTTCAAAAATGTTTGTAATTTAATACGTCTTTCTGTTAACGCCATTAGGTTTTTTGGGATTGGGTTTTTTTTATGAATGATTTCCAACTCCGCTATTTCCTTTAACAAAGATGTAATTTCCTTATTTTTAGTTGTTTTTAATCTTGACCCATGTTTAATGAATATACCTCTAAGCACACATTTTAAAGTTTCCCATTGAAGAGGCTGAGATGTCTCATCTTGTTCATGATCTATCACAAAATCCCCAATGGCTTTTCGTATTTCAGTCTTACAGGCCTCATCTTTAAACAGATATCATTTAACCTCCACGACCAATTTCCAGTGTCCTGACTTAGGGTTTCTAATACTAGGAATACCCGTGCATGGTTAGACCATACAAAGTTTCCTATTTCTGAGGAAGATACCATTGCCAAATCTCTTTGATTAACCACTTCCTTACTGGGCACTTAAACCCCCCTCCTGCCCGGACCAATGTTCAGTTTTCAGTGCTGTCACTGTTTGAATTCCAATTGCGAGGTCGTGTGGCGCTGTACCCAAAGAAAATTGGCGTCCTTTTTTTCCCCACAAATAAAGCTTTGGTGGTATTTGATCACCTCTGCGTTTTTTATTTTTTGCGCTATAAACAAACAAAGAATGACGATTTTGAAAAGAGAACAATATTTTTTACTTTTTGCTATAATAAATATGCAAAAATAAAAAAACAAATTTATTCATCAAATTAGACCGATATATATTGTTCTACATATTTTTGGAAAAAAAAAAAAAAAAAAAATCGCAATCGGCGTATATTGATTGGGTTGCACAAAAGTTATAGCGTCTACAAACTTCGGACATTGGTTTATGGCGTTTTTATTCATTTTTTTTTTACTGGTAATGGCGATGATCTGCGATTTTTATCGCGGATATTGCGGTAGACATGTCGGACGTTTTTGACACTTTTTTGGGACCAATGACATTTAAACAGCGATCAGATCTACAAATAGCCACTGATTACTGTATAAAGGTCATTGGCAGGGAAGGGGTTAACACTAGGGGGGCAGTGAAGGGGTTAAATGTGTTCCGTGGGTGTGTTCTAACTGTGGGGGGGGACGGGGTTGGCAGTGACAGGTATCAGTAGATCTGTCACGCCCCCCCTCACAGAGCGGGGAACCGCCATGTTTACATCGGCGGTTCCCCGTTCTGGCTCTCTGTGTGTGCCTCGGGCGCTGGCGAGAGCGCGCCCAGCACGAGCCAAAGGGGAGGACGGCCTCCCGACATTTTAGATCTGCTCTGTAGCCGTCAATCGGCTATGGCGCGGATACGAAGTAGTTAACCAAAAAAAGTCTATTCTGTGATATGTGCCATGGCTATTTGAATAGAATGTATAATTTCTCTCTGTCGGGTATAGGACACGCCAAACATTAATGAATTGATATTTGTTCGTTGTGTCTTTAAAACAAGTCACTTGACCGTATGCTCGTCCTGGTTTTAGTGAAGTAGTGTGTATATTTAGGTCTAAGATAAAATTGAAATCTCCTCCAATTAAGAACACTCCTTCTGCTTTCTCCATCATTTTCACTTTTCTTTGTATACCCTCTTTAATCTGATCTTGATTGGGTAAGTACAGATTAATTAGTGTATATTTTTTACCATAAATTCTTATTTTTAGGAGTTGCGACCTTCCATCTTTCCCCCTTCAACTGTCTACTATTTGATATGGCAAGGATCTATGAATTCCTATGGATACCCCTCTGGATTTTGAATAGGGGAAAGTATTGTGGTACCAATTGGGATACTACTTATTTTGTAAGTTTGCGATTGAATCTGTACGGAAATGTGTTTCCTGAAAGAAAATTATTTTAACCTTTTCTTTATGCATTGAATATAAAATTTGAGATCTTTTAGATGGGGAATTTAACCGTTTTACAGTAAAGGAACATATTTTGATTTGGCCCATTTGAAAGGATAGGGATGCAAGGAAAAAAAAAAGGGGGAAAAAAAGGGAGGGAGCAGTACTTTCACAATCACACCACACTCACACTCACTCTACTCCTATTACACTCTCCTATGTGACACTTTGTCAAGACCTTTACTAAGTAAGATCCCTATATTGGGGGATTGAGGAATCTCTACCGTTCTGGCCACCTGAAATCTCCTCTAGTTTCTCTCCGGGTTTATTTATTTATTTATTTCAGTACTTTCTCTTGACCTCCCCTATCATGGAGGGGGGATATAAGGGAGGAGGAAAAGAAAGAGAAAAAAAAAAAAAAAAGGGAAAGAGGCGGGGGGAGGGAGGGGCCCAGACCAAGTCCCCCATATATTCATTAGTTATACCCTCTATTATATGATGTTTGTTGTCCTCTTTTTTCCTCCTATGCTCACCCCCCCCTTCTTAACCCCTTATTCCTTTATTATTAGTAGTGAACCATCCACCTCCTTTTGATATATCTACTTATCCTTTTCACATCATCATCAATGCATATAATCATTTTATAAATATTCCAGTGCTCATAAATAGTATAAACAAAGGTATTATTCATTCACATATATCAAATCTGCTCTCCCGTCTTTTCTCTCGGAGGAGGGAGCAGAGAGCAGAGGGAAGAGAAGACAACAGAAAAAAAAAAGTGCATATTGTGATAACCATAATTGTGTCCATAATACAGTGAATTTATGTCCATAATACGTTAACTATAATATATGTAAGTTTGAGGTATATCATCCTCGTCAAAATTTCTTTAGTGCAAAAGAGAAAAGAAAAAAACAAAAAAACAAAAAAAAAAACCCATCCCCACCCAAAGTGTTGAGTGTGGTAATTCTATTTCGTTTCCCTCATATTGTTGTTATAGGTGTCTATATTCCTTTACATATAACCTTTTGGAATAATTGCCCCCGAAAAATTCCTGTGAGTTTCCTGTGAAAAAAAACAAAAACACCCCACCCCCACCTTAAGTGTTAAGTGTGATAATCATAATTCATATCCCTCATATTGCCTTTTATATGTGTCAATATTCCTTTACATATAACCTTTAGAAAAATAGTTGCCCCATGCAAACTTTCTGTGGAGAAAAAAAAAAGGGAAAGAAAGGGGTGGGACCCCCCTTAACCAGGCCCCCTGTTTCTTTACATACAATTACTATTATATATTACTCTTTAGTCTTATCTACCCCCTACCTCTCACCCTCCTCCCCACCTCAACCCCTCATCTCCCACTCTCCATCCCCCATCTATTCTGATTTCTCATTATATATTATCATTAACATACATTTCTTTGTCCCCCGGACCAATTCCCCCCAGGGTGGGGAAAGAAAGGGAAAAAAAAAAGAGGTGTCTTTCAAACGTACCCCGTTGATAAAAAGATTTCCAATATACATTTCCTTATAACTGTGTATATTTTCCGTTATACTCCCTATACTTAATACTAATAGTGTGAATTGTGAATTCCACCCCCACCCCACAAAAACAAAAAAAAGTGTCCTTTGAGTGTCCTTAAAAAGCCCCCGTTAATAAGGTTTTCCAATATACATTTCCTTAT
>BLSH010368058.1:1418378-1441664 GCA_018402905.1 Glandirana rugosa | reverse complement strand
GACCCAGGGAGGAGATCCACTTTTCCTATCGACGCCACGGGCCGGAGGGTCCTTATAGATCTCAAAGGCGCTTTTCCATCTGATTTCTGGTAAGCCTCCATACTGACCAAAGTTGGAGCCTTTCTTATCACATTCAATAACCATCACAAAGAGTCACCGATTTCACCTCAAGATTTTTGGATATAGCACATTGGATCCCTGTTACACTTTATGGACACTTTGTCACTTTAATACCTTATTATTGTTTTTATTGATAACCTCACTTTTATGTGTGTAAGCATATTATTTTATTATCTTATGCCTATTTATTTAATCTATACAAATTGTTTTCACTTGTATGATCAATATTTATTGCATCATATGTCTGGTTTAATATCACTACTTGTCATCATATGATATCTTTCATTCATTCAGTTTAGCGCCACCACACACAATATAGTTTCCAGGTACATGTCTCTGCCCTTTTTCAAATATTGGTACCACGTTAGTCCTTCACGTACGTTCGACCCGAACATCGGCTGTTCGTTTGTTCGGTTAAATTTGAACATTATGGGGCGTTCGCGGCAACTTTGCACGCCACATGTTTTAAAATGGCGGCAGAATGCTGCCCGCTGATTGCCAAAGCATGCACATGACCTGCATGCTTTGGCCAATCAGCGGACGGCCTGCTGTGAGAGCTTTGATTGGCTAAAGGCAGGATGCCTTTAGCCAATCACTGCACAGCAGTCTCAATCCACACCCCACACTATATAAAGCCGATTGTACATCGGCTCTACGTAGTGTGTCGGCGTTTTAGTGAGAGAGTGTAGGTTCCCAAATACAGGCAGTTTAGATAGCTAGTTTTAAAAAAATGTTAAAAAAAGATCCAAAAAATAGATAGCTAACTAGATAGATAATAAGAAATGTAAAATATATCTGTCAGTTAGTGCAGACAGGTTAGTGTAGGAAAAATCTCTCTCTCTCTCTCTCTCTCTCTCTCTCTCGATATATGTGCACTATATATCAGTGTACACCGTACATAAGGTATATAGTACACTTGATGTGTATTAAAGTATATACAGCTTGGTATATATATATATATATATATATATATATATATATATATATATACACACCGCGTATTGAGTGTGCACTATATATCTGTCCATACAGTTTATAGTACACTTGACGTGGTGTATTACAATATATACTGTTTTTAATCCCTTAACCCCCAGAGCCCTTTTTTACATTTGTCGTTTACAAGTTAAAACCAGTTTTTTATAGAAAATTACTTAGAATCCCCAAACATTATATCTTTTTTTCACACACCCTAGAGAATAAAATGGCAAACATTGCAATACTTTTTGTCACACGGCATTTGCGCAGCGGCCTTTCAATCGCTTTTTTTTTTTTGGGGAAAAAAAAACACTTTTTTTAGTTAAAAAATAAGACAACAGTAAAGTTAGCCCAATTTTTGTATATTGTGAAAGAGGATGTTACGCTGAGTAAATAGATACCATACATGACACGGTTGAAAATTGCGCACACTTGCGGAATGGCGACAAACTCCGCTACTTAAAAATCTCCATAGGCGACTCTTTAACATTTTCTAACGGTTACCAGGTTAGAGGTGCAGAGCAGGTCTTTTGCTAGAATTTTTGCTCACACTCTGGCGATCGCGGCAATACCTCACATTTGTGGTTTGAACACCGTTTTCATATGCGGGCGCGACTTACGTATGCGTTTTCTTTGCTGCACGAGCTCACAGGGACGGTAGCGCTTTAAATTTTTATTTTTTTATTTTACTATATTTTTTCTTTTAACACTGTTCCTTTAAAAAAAAAATCTGATCACTTTTATTGCTATCACAAGGAATGTAAACATCCCTTGTGATAGTAATATATGGTGACAGGTATTCTTTATGGAGGGATGGGGGTCTTAAAGACCCCCCCATCCCTCCTTTGCATTTCACAGTATTCAGATCGCCAAAAACTGCGATTCTGATTACTGTAATTTTTTTTAAAACCGGCACCCTTAGCCGACCGAGTAAACCGGAAGTGATTTTGTAACACTGCTTCCGGAAATGTACGAAGGAGTCCCGATCAAAGCCGATTCCAGCTTCCATAAGGACTCCACAGAGCCTGCGGACGTGCCGGATCGGAGCTCCAGTCTCCCTGTGGGACGGGAGCCTGGAGAAGAGCAGCGGACGGTGGCGGGAGGGGGGATGTCCCCTCCCGCTGCCTGGGATAACGACCGAGCGGCTCCCGAGCAGGATCGGCTGTTATCAACGTATAGCTGGCCGCCTGCTCTAAAAAACAGTACCAGGGTATAACCTGTAGCTGCAGACTATACTTCCACTCAACTGAAAGACGGCTACAGCGCAGATCTCAATTGCCCGGTGGACATCCATGGGCGACCGTCCCTTGGCGCACTCCCAGCCCGCAATCGCAGGCACGCAGCCGGGAATATCTGTGATCGTTGTGTCCATTGGACACAGCCAATCACAGATCATGGTAAATGGCCAATCACAGCGGCCGTTTACCACGTGATCTGCGGGTCCAATGAGAGATGATCTCAAATGTAAACATATGAGATCCTCTCTTGTTGCCGGCTCTCTCTCCTCACACAAACACCGCTGTGTGAGGAGAGATTGATCGATCCCTGCTGCTTGTGCCTCTGTGAGTTGGAAATAATACTGTATTCATTACTGTGTCCAAAAACTGTGCCCATCATAGTGCCACCTGTCAGTACCACCTGTCAGTGCCACATATCATCAGTGCCACGCATCATCAGTGCCACCTATCAGTGCCACCAAGTGTCACGTGTCATCAAAGTGTCATCAGTGCTACGTGTCATAAAGTGCCACCTGACCTGTCATCAGTGCCACGGGTCAGTGCCCCCTGACCTGTCATCAGTGCCATGTGTCAGTGCCACATATCATCAGTGCCACCTGTCAGTACAATCAAGTGTCATCAGTGCCACGTGTCATAAAGTGCCACCTGACCTGTCATCAGTGCCACCTGACCTGTCATCAGTGCCACGTGCCAGTGCCACCTGACCTGTCAACAGTGCCACATGTCAGTGCCACATATCATCAGTGCCATCTGTCAGTGCCATCAAGTGTCATCAGTGCCACGTGTCAAAGTGCCACCTGACCTGTCATCAGTGCCACCTGACCTGTCATCAGTGCCACGTGTCAGTGCCACCTGACCTGTCATCAGTGGCACATATCAGTGCCACCTGACCTGTCATCAGTCCCGACAGTGTCACGTGTCATCAGTGCCATAAGTGCCCATCACCTCATTAGTGCCATACGTGTCATCGGTGCCAATCAGTGCTGCAACAATGGCAAAAAGATCTTTTTCTGTTGAGGCCTACAATATTCTTGCGGCAGAGGAGAGCAGCGGGGAGCTCTCTCCTGCAAGTTCCTCTGAGTCTGATATGACCTACGATCCGGTCTCAAGTAGCGAATCAGAGCTGGACTTAGATGAGGAATATTGTCCGCCCGCCAAACGAAGGCGCGTTGGTGAGGAGGCAATACCGTCCACCAGCACCGCTGTGCCATCCACCAGCACCCCAGTGCCATCCACCAGCACCGCTGTACCTCAGCACCAAAGGGTTAGGTCCCAAGCCGGCCTTCCCTACTCACTACAGCACCCCTTGTGGCTTCCTCCTAATTCAGGAGAAGCTAGGATTCCCCCTTTTACTGCCCAACCAGTAGTTCAGGTGGACACAGTAAATTTCTCTCCCATTAATTTTTTTGATTTGGTTTTTACGGAGGACATGCTACGATCCATTGTGGCCCAGTGCAACCTATATGCACAGCAATTCATCCAGGATAATCCAAACTCATATTATTCCTGTCCCTTTGAGTGGAGAGACGTAACGGTGGAAGAGTTCAAAACTTTTTTTGGCCTCACGTTCTGCATGGTACTTAACAAAGAAAAATTAACTCCGCTCCTACTGGTCCACCCACCCCATCTACCACATGCCGGTCTTCTCATCAATAATGCCCAGGAAAAGATTTCTCATGATCATGAGATTTCTCCATTTTAGCGATAATACCCAGTGCCTTCCCCGAAATGCCCCAAATTATGACCGGCTTTATAAGATTCGCTCAATTTTCAATAATTTTTCAGAAATATTCCCCCAATCATTTACCCCGGACCAGCATATATGCATCGATGAATCTCTGGTGAAATTTTGCGGCAGGCTGGGAATGAAACAATATATCCCCAGTAAAAGGGCACGCTATGGGGTGAAGGTATATAAATTATGCGACTGAACAACAGGGTACGTTTACGCCTTCAAAGTCTACGAAGGGAAGGACTTTCAGCCGAATATTTAGGTACAAGTGGTAAAATTGTTTGGCAACTAATTTACCCGCTCCTTGACAAAGGCTACCACCTGTATGTGGATATTTTTTTTTTTTTTCAAATATCTTTATTTAGAGTTTTACATGTCAATAAAAAAGCAATAATAAGAGTTACATAGAACTTTTGACAGTCCAGATGTTTAAACTTGAGCAGCTGAGCTGACATCATGTACAAGGGCATATCAATTCCATGTAATATTTAGCACAAGTACTAAATGTGTGGCTGCTCAGCAGCGTAACTGGGTTTGGTGACGTAGTGAAGGATCCGCGGCTGTGGGGCCGATAGGGTCCCACCGACACGGATCACGGTCGTCTATACTGGTCTAACCCAAATATATATAGCAAAAATAGGTTATAAACAGAGTATAGGGGGAGAGAAGGAAATCAGAAACAAAGGGTGGAGTGAAGATAGGGAGGGGGGGGGGGGCCGGGGCCGGGTACGGACTAGTCCCGGAAATTAGTTACGGCCGGTCAGGGACCGCAGGAGCTCTAATCCCAGCACTGGCTTGGCCTGCAATGTGGATATTTTTTATACCAGTTTACCCCTGTTCCAGAACCTCTACAGGAAGAGTACACCAGCTTGTGGCACAGCCAGAAAAAATCGGATGGGCTTTCCTCAAAGACTCGTCAACATGAGGCTTGGAAAAGGAGAGGCGGCGAGTCTGCGGAATGAGGAAATTCTGGCTGTGAAGTGGAGGGACAGAAGTGATGTGTATATGTTATTATCTATACATAACAATCCATTGCTATAGATCCCCAGAAGAAATGGCTCAATACAGAAACCCACCTGTATCCACGATTACAATTTGTACATGGGAAGAGTCAACCTAAACCAGTGGTTCTCAACTCCTGTCCTCAGGACCCACCAACAGGCCAGATTTTAAGTATTACCTTGGGGAGATGCAGACTAGAATACTGCAATCACTAAGCAGCAAATGATATCACCTGTCATGTATTGCAGTTATCATGCAAACCTGGCCTGTTAGTGGGTCCCGAGGACAGAAGTTGAGAACCACTGACCTAAACGATCAAATGTTGCCCTCTATTTTTTTCATTTGGCCATATACAATACCTATGTCATATATCGCAATTCCACAGTAAACCCCAAACCCTTCCTTGGCTACCAGTAGGATATCATCACCACACTTCTATACCCCAATGGCCCACCAGAAAATATTAAATCCGATGTGTGTAATAGACTCTCCGAGCGACATTTCCCCGATAAAATACCTCCCAGACCAACAGGCCTAAAATGCCAGAAAAAATGCCGGGTGTGCTCTAGTAGAGGAGTTAGAAGAGACACCACTTATCATTGTGTCCAGTGCCCTTCCCAACCAGGTATTTGCATAGGTGACTGCTTCCGGCGTTATCACACCCAAGTCAATTATTGATACCTCAGTTCTTTTTTCCAGTTTGCACCCCTTATGCCACTGCCTGCTCTGGAACTGACCCTGGCTTTGTTATTCGACCATGCTTCTGCCTACCGATTTTGAACATACTTCTGCCTGATCTGGAACTGACCCTGGACTGTTATTCAACTACGCTTCTGCCTACCGATTTTGTACATACTTTTGCCTGATCTGGAAATGACCTTGGACTGTCTGACCACGTTTTTTGCCTGCCTCTTGGACTGATCTTGTACCCTGCAACTTGAGTAGTGGGATTCACAACACAGGGGTCTCACATATGTGAGGGGCTCCAGAATATTTTTTTCTAGAAGAAAACATTGTTTTTGTTTTCTCTCTCCCAGATTAGGGTCTGGAGATTTGGAGGCTTCAAAGAGATTGGGTGGGAGAAGCCTCTACCCCTGTCCCCATTCTGTTCTGACCGAGGCCCTACTTCTGCCTGCTGCCTGTAGGACTTATTGCCATCATGCCTCTGCCTGCCGGATGAACTGACCACACCTCTGCTGCTACCTGGACTATGGACCATGTTTCTGCCTGCTACTAGGAACAATATTATGGCACTGTTGACAATATCTCTGTCTGCACTGACCATGGACTGTATATGGACAGTATCCTTGCCTGCTGCCTGTACTGACTATGGACAGTATTCATGCCTGTTGCCTGGACAATTGCGTGCGCTGTCCTACTAACAGGACCAATATTTTGGCACTGTTGACAATATCTCTGCCTGCACTGACAGTGGACTGTATACGTACAGTATCCCTGCCTGTACTATGGACAGTATTCCTGCCTGTTGCCTGGACAATTGCATTCACTGTCTTACTACCAGGACCAATATTTTGGCTCTGTTGACAATATCTCTGCCTGCACTGACCCTGGACTGTATATGGACAATATCCCTGCCTGTACTATGGACAGTTTTCCTGCCTGTTGCCTGGACAGTTGCATTCGCTGTTGGTTGCCTGGACAATTGTGTTTGCTGTAGCTGACCAAGTCCCTGCCTGCTGCCTGGACCAGTGCTATCCTCCTGTGGACAGCTGCAATGCTAAAACCACAGGTAATCTTTTGTTTACCCTTTACTCAGCAGAATGTGTTTTGGGGTGTAATTCTTGGTATTTGTAATGCTATGTGTCCTTAGAACACCTGATGTCTTCCTTGCATGTTGGGCTTCTGTATGTAGCCAGGCTGTGTAAAAGTCTCACACATGTGGTATCGCCATACTCAGGAGTAGTAGCAGAATGTATTTTGGGGTGTCATTTTTGCCATGTACATGCTATGTATTGGAAATACCTTATAAATTGACAACTTTGGGTAAAAAAATGCGTTTTCATTTTTCCCCACATTTTCCAAAAACATTTGGAAAAAAATGAACCGTTCAAAAGACTCATTATGCCTCAGATTATACATTGGGGTATTACCTTTCCAAAATGGGGTCATTTTGTGGGCGTTTCCATTGTCCTGGTGCTCCAGGGCCTTCAGAATTGTAATAGGTGGTCGAGAAATGAGATGTGTAATTTATGCTTCTAAAACGCCTGAAGGTGCTAGTTCAATGTTGGGCTTCTGTATGTGGCCAGGCTGTGTAAATGTCTCACACATGTGGTATCGCCATACTCAGGAGGAGTAGCAGAATGTATTTTGGGGTGTGATTTTTCCTTTGTACATGCTATGTGTTGGAAATACCTTATAAATGTACAACTTTGTATAAAAAAAAAATGGGTTTTAATTTTTTCCCACATTTTCCAAAAATTTCTGGAAAAAAATGAACCATTTAAAAGACTCATTATGCCTCATAGATTATACATTGGGGTGTTATAAGGCTATAAAAATGTCCCACACGTGGTATCGCCATACACAGGAGGAGTAGTAGAATGTGTTTTGGGGTGTAATTTGAGGTATGCATATGCCATGTGAGAGAAATAACCTGTTACAATGACAATTTTGTTGAAAAAAATAAATAAATAAAAATCTTCATTTTGCAAAGAATTGTGGGAAAAAATGACAACGTCATAAAACAGACCATGCCACTTACTAGATACCTTGGAATGTCTACTTTCCAAAAAGGGGTCATTTGGGGGGTATTTGTACTTTGCTGGGTTGTTAGGGTTTCAAGAAATCAGATAGGCCGTCAGTACATCAGGTGTGATCCATTTTCAGTGATTTGCACTATAGCTTGTAGACTCTCTAACTTACACAAAGACCAAATAATATACACTAATTTTGGGTTATACCAAAGATGGGTTATACCATTTGGGTTTTACCAAAGATATGTTACATTATAAATTGTGGCAAAAATTTATGAAGATAAATTACTAATTTGCTAAATTTTATAACAAAAACGAAGAAAAATGTGTTTTTTTTCAAAATGTTCGGTCTTTTTTTAGTTATAGCGCAAAAAGTAAAGAGCCCAGCAGTGATTAAATGCCACCAAAAGAAAGCTCTATTTGTGTGAAAAAAAGGACGCCAATTTCATATGGGTACAGTGTTGCATGACTGAGTAATTGTCATTCAAATTGTGAGCTCACTGAAAGCTGAAAATTGGTCTGGGCAGGAGGGGGGTTTAAGTGCCCAGTAAGCAAGTGGTTAAAGCAGCCACCGTTTATAAACAGCGATTCGCATTAAGTGGTTAAACTTATTTACAACCGCAGGGCCTGTTCCTGTGCCCAACAAAAGCAACTGCAAGGGGTTACAGTGTTCTGGCACCGACAACACCCAAGGCCCAATTTTTCACCACCTGTTTAACTGGGGAATGTCATCACAATTTTTAACCACTTAACGCAAATCACCATTTTTTAAATGGCGGCATCTTTAAGTGGATGTATCGGGGTATAGCCTACAGCTACAGGCTATACCCCGGTATCGTTTTTTAGAGCAGACGGCCGGCTTCTCGGTGATAATGGCCGATCCGGCTCGGAAGCCGCTTGGTCTTTATCCAAGGGAGCAGGAGGGGCCATCCCCTCCCGCCACTGTCTGCCACTCTTCTCTGGTCACCCGTCCCACCAGGAGACCGGAGCTCCGATCCGACACTTCTGGCCGCTGTGTGGAGTCCCTGTGGGGACTCCTTCGTACATTTCTGGAAACAACGTCACTTCTGGTTTACTCAGCAGCAAACGACCCCAGTTTTAAAAAAATGACAGTATTTAGAATCACCGTTTTTGGTGATCTGAATACTGTGAAGTGCAAAGGAGGGATGGGGGGGTCTTTTAGACGCCCCCATCCCTCCATAAAGAGTACCTGTCATCATATATTACGATCACAAGGGATGTTTACATTCCTTGTGATAGCAATAAAAGTGATCAGATTTTTTTTTTAAACAGTGTTAAAAAAAATAAATAAATAAAAAAAGTAAAAAAAATGTAAAGTGCCACCGTAACCGCGAGCTCGCGCAGCAAAGAAAACGCACACGCAAGTCACGCCCGCATATGAAAACGGTGTTCAAACCACACATGTGAGGTATCACCGCGATCACCAGAGTGTGAGCAGTAATTCTAGCAAAAGACCTCCTCTGCACCTCTAACCTGGTAACCGTAAACATTTTTTAAAGCGTCCCCTATGGAGATCTTTAAGTACCGGAGTTTGTCGCCATTGTGTGCGCAATTTTCAACCCTAACATGTATGGTATCTATTTACTCGGCGTAACATCCTCTTTCACAACATACAAAAAAATTGGGCTAACTTTACTGTTGTCTTATTTTTTAACTCAAAAAAATTGCGCTTGAAAGACCACTGCGCAAATACTGTGTGACAAATAGTATCGCAACGATCACCATTTTATTCTCTAGGGTGTTCGAAAAAATATATATAATATTTGGGGGTTCTAAGTAATTTTCTAGCAAAAAAAAATAATTTTAACTTGTAAACAACAAGTGTAAAAAAGGGCTCCGGGGCTTAAGTGGTTAAACTAATTTACAACAGCAGGTCCCATTCCTGCATCCAACAAGAGTAACTGCAAGGGGTTACAGTGTTCTGGCACCGCCAACACCCAAGGCCCAATTTTTGGCCACCTGTTTGACTGGGGGCTTTTGTCAGAATTTGTAAACTTATTTACAACATCAGGCCCATTTCCTCCGTACAACAAGAGTAACTGCAAGGGGTCACAGTGTTCTGGCACCGCCAACAACCAAGGCCCAATTTTTGGCCACCTGTGTGACTGGGGGCTTTCGTCAGAATTTGTAAACTAATTTACAAAATCAGGCCCAGTTCCTCCGTCCAACAAGAGTAACTGCAAGGGGTTACAGTGTTCTGGCATCGCCAACAACCAAGGCCCAATTTTTCACCACCTGTTTGACTGGGAGAATTTATCACAATTTTTTAACTAATTTACAACAGCAGGGTCTGCGCCAAAATTAAAATAAAAAATGATGCGCGGTTCCCCCCAAAATCCAAACCAGGCCCTTCAGGTCTGGTTTGCAATTTAAGGGGAACCCTGCGCCAAAATTTTTAAAAAATGACGTGCGGTTCCCCCCAAAATCTAAACCAGGCACTTATCCAAGCACGCAGCCCTGGCAAGGCAGGAGGGGGTGGGGACGAGTGAGCGCCCCCCCCCGCCCCCGAACCATACCAGGCCATATGCCCTCAACATGGGGAGGATGCTTTGAGGACGCCCCCAAAGCACCTTGTACCCATGTTGATGGGGAGAAGGGCCTCATCCCCACAACCCTGGCCGGTGGTTGTGGGGGTCTGCGGGCAGGGGGCTTATCAGAATCTGGAAGCCTCCTTTAATAAAAAGAGGAGTGTAGTGTAAAAAAAAACCAAGAGGCAGTTTTTGCCAAGTCCTTTATTTTGTAAAATAGCTCTTTCTTCCTCCATCTTCTCCTGGCCCGGTCCTTCTTCTGGTCTTCTGCTTCTTCTTTTAGTCTTCTTGCTTCCTGTCTTCATCTTCAATCCTCATGTGCTTTCTTCTTTCACCGTCGCCGCTCTCTCCGCTGGTGCAGCCCGGCCCCTGCGCGTCTTGCAGAATGGGCGGTCTTTACGATGACAGCACTTTTATAAGAAGGGGCAGGGCCACCCAGTGATGTAACTGAGGGAACCCGCCCCCTTCTGACGTCATGTGATATCAGAGGGGGCGGGTCACCCATTTACGTCACCGGGTGGCCCAGCCCCTTCTTATACAATTACTGTCATCGTAAAGACCGCCCATTCTGCAAGACGCTCCGGGGCCAGGCTGTAGCAGCAGCGAGAGCGGCGGCGGTGAAAGAAGGAAGAAGATGAAGAGAGGAAGCAAGAATACTAAAAGAAGAAGCAGAAGACCAGAAGGAGAAAGAAAGAAGAAAGAGCTATTTTACAAAATAAAGGACTTGTCAAAAACTGCCTCTTTTTTTTTACACTACACTCCTTTTTTGGTGAATGGGTAGGAGTACAATGTACCCCAAACCTATTCACATGGGGGGGCGGGATCTGGGGGCCCCCTTATTAAAGGGGGCTTCCAGATTCCAATAAGCCCCCCCGCCCGCAGACCCCCACAAGCACCGGCCAGGCTTGTGGGGAAGAGGCTCTTGTCCCCATCAACATGGGGACAAGGTGCTTTGAGGTGGGGGGCAGAGACCCCTCCCCCAAAGCACCCATACTCCCCATTTTAAGGGCATGTAGCCTGGTACAGTTCAGGAGGGGGGGGGCGCTCGCTCGTCCTCCCCCATCCTAACTGGCCAGGGCTGCATGCTCAGATAAGGGTCTGGTTTGGATTTTAGGGGGACCCCCACGTCAATTTTTTTTAAAATTTGGTGCGGGGTTCCCCTTAATATTCAGACCAGACCCGAAGAGCCTGGTTTGGACTGGGGGGGACTGTACCACCTTATTCCTGGCAGAGACCAATACAGAGAAGGGAAACTTCCAAATTTCCGACCAATCATCATCATCCAACTCCGGTATGTCCTCGAGCCATTTACAGCGTAGGGAGGACAGCTCAGAGCCAGACGCAACAGTCAAATAACCATACAGCTGAGAAGTGGGTTTCTCCTGGCTTGGCACTCTAAGGGTGGCCTCCAGCTCGGAATACGAGAGACTAATCATTTGACCCAGAAATTGGCACCTAAAACCATGTTCTAACTGCATATACCTAAACCGGTAATGTTCAGGGACGTGGAACTGTTCCTGAAGAACTAGAAACTGGGCCAAGGCTTGGTTAGAGATAATTTGTTCCACTACTATAATTTTATACTTAGCCCATGCCTGTGGATCTGGGATGGTAAAAAAGTGTGGCAGATTTGGATTGAGCCACAGGGGGGTATGTGGGGATAATTCAGTGATCGGGCGTGCATGCAATAATTCTCCCGCCCTCCAGGCCCGAATAGTGGTACGCAAGGAGGGGGTAATTGGATGGGGCAACTTTTCCTCTCTATATAGAAGGGATTTTAGGGCCTCCAGGGAGTTAAGTATTGCTGTTTCTAGGACAATTGCAGAGTTGGTAAGGTCAGGTTGTAACCACCAGTGAGCAGTCACCAGTTGGCTGGCTAAAAAATAATTATAGTAATCCTGCATGGCCAGGCCACCCCGATCCAAGGGATACATGAGGGTGGTGTATTTATATCTAGGGGGACCAACATGCCAGATAAACGAGAAAAATAATTTTTTCAGGGAGCTAAAAAAAGTTTTTGGAAGCCATTGTGGGGAATTTCTAAATATATATGTCAACTTGGGGAGCACCTTCATTTTTATCAAATTGATTCGGCCTAATAGGGAAAGGGGGAGATTGTTCCATGCTCTTAGCAAGATTTTAACATTAGCCATCACTGGGTCCAGGTTGTCTCTCAGAAATTCCTGGCCGTGCCTCGAAATTACAACTCCCAAATACGTGAATCTCTCAACCCACTGGAGAGGGAGATCAGCCGGAGCCGAAGCTCTCGCCCCCTCATCCACCTGGAAGAGCAGGGATTTATGCCAGTTGACCTTTAGGCCTGTGAAGGTTGAGAAAAGATTCATAACCTCAAGGGCACCCCGCAGAGAGGGTCCGGTATCATTTAGAAACAGCAGCAAATCATCTGCCACTCTCTTCTCCAGCCAGCCAACCCAGAGGCCACGAACACATGGAGACACTCTAAGAGCCTCTGCAATGGGTTCCATGGCCAGAGCAAACAGGGCTGGGGAGAGAGGGCAACCCTGCTGGGTACCCCTCTGCAGAGGAAAAGGCAAGGAAATCAGGCCATTCACACGGATGCAGGCCATTGGCTCACTATACAGGGTTTTGACCCAGTCTATGAAGAGCAGCGGGAACCCCATCCTCCTCCTCGTCTCCCATAGATATGGCCATTCCACTGTATCAAAGGCCGTACGTGGATCTACCCGGCATGAAGCCTGTTTGGTCGGCGTCCACTAGAGACCAAATAATTTTATTTACCCTGGTTGTCAATTTGGTAAGTATTTTCAAGTCACAATTCAGAAGGGCAATAGGCCTGTAGGAGGCACAAAGCTTGGGATCTTTATTGGGCTTCAGTATAAGTATGATGTGGGCCTCTTTCATAGAAGGGGGGAGGGAGCCAGATTTTAGACACTCCCCATACAAAGCCACCAACGTAGGAGCCAACAGATCAATATGGGTTCTATAAAATCAATGAGCAGGCCGTCTGGGCCCGAGACTTTACCCATCGGGAACGAATGGATTGCCAATGCCACCTCCTCAGGTGTGATGTCAGCAACCAATAGGTCCCTCTCAGAGTCTGTCAGCCAACCCAATGCCAGTGCATCTAATGCCCCGGTCATGATCGAGGGGTTCAAGTTAGGGGGCAAGAGGTGGTATATAACTTGGTATAATACCCGGTGAAGGCAGTAAGTCCCTCTGTTGGGGAAACTGCCAACTTGCCCATGTCCGTAAGGACATGGGGGATTACAGTAAGTGTTCTGTCATGTTGGGCCATCAGTGCTAACAATTTACTATTTTTGTCCCCAAATTCAAAAAACTCCTGTCATCTCGCTGTGGCACCCAGGCTAGCAGCCTCCGAGACATGAAGATGCAGGTCTCTACGTTTGGAGGACAAGTGGTCATAATTCTCTGGGGTAGATGAGGAGGAGTACTGGGCCGAGGCCACCTCCAGGGCATCCTGAAGGGCGCAGATGTCCCTCTCCTGATCCCTTCTGATGGAGGCTATAACAGAAATATAATGTCCCCTAGTACAGGCCTTGAAAGCATCCCATGCCACGGCATCCGAGGCCGACTCCGCATTTTGTTCCCAATATTATCGCAGTTTAGGGGGAATAATCTCAAGGGAAGTGTCATGATTAACCCACCTGGGTTGCAGCCGCCAAAGGGCTAGATTATGCTGCCTCTGAATAGTGATACATAAGGAAAGAGGGCTGTGATCTGAGAGGCCCAAGGGGAGATAGGAAACCCCCCTGATGTCCCAGAGAAGGTAGGGATTGGCAAACGCCAAATCTTTGCGGCAGGTCATTTTAAATGTGGCTGAAAAACACGAGTATATCCTTTCTCGGGGGTGTAGCCATCTCAACGCCTCAGTGAGTCCAGCCGCCTGTGCCCACGCAGCCAAGTCCGCACTGACAGAGTTCGGGGGTGTTGGCCTATCTAAGTCTGGGGACAGGATGGCGTTGAAATCACCCACAAGTAGGATGCAAGCAGGAACATGCGGAGCCAGCCTCTCTAGCAAAGCGTACAAGGCCGGGGGGAGGCAGATGTACATTAACCAATATATACTTCGTGTTATATATCGTTAGCACTACCATGGCGAATTTCCCATCGGGGTCAGTGTGTACCTCATCAACCGTACATTGCAGCTTCTTACTAATCAAGATTGAACCCCCCCTGGAATATGAGGAATAGGTTGCATGTATCATTCTTTGAACCCAGGGGCGCTTCAGGGAAAGCGCTCTGCTGCCCGTGTGGTGAGTCTCCTGAAGCATTACTATATGTGGTTTATACAATTTAAGATACTGAAAGAGAAGGGAGCCCTTGTGTTTAGAATTCAGCCCCCTCACATTCCAGGACAACACGGACAGTGAATCCATGTCCCTAGTAGCCATCATGTGAGGGTGATAAATGCCAGCCCCCGGAGGGGGGCCTCTCTCCGATGCACCAGCACCCCGCCCACAGGCAGCAGAGCCCACCTGAAGCCAACCGGTGGAAAGAAGCATAGCAGACCACATCTGAGTGCAGTCTTGGACACCATATTACATGTTATAGCAGTGCATTCTAGCATAATACAGCAAGGGATACAGATAGACAAACCCCAGGCTATTAAAACAAAACTCCCTACCCTTGCACCCAACTGACAACAAAAACCATTAACTCTAGGTGCTGGGTTCATTCCCTGAACAAGAACCCCGTACAGTGTGTCCTTGGCTTAAAAAAACAGTCTCACGCCAAGTAAAGAGAGCAAAAAAAGAAAAATAATGAAAACAGTGGAAAAAAAGAGGGGGGGGGGGTGATGAGATCCAGGCTCCCAATCACCTACTCCCACAGGTGTGCATGGTCCCAATACAGTTACTTTCCATACGGCCGTGTGAAGACTCCGCTACACAGCAGCGGTTGCGGTGCATGAACAGGGGGAACATATCCCGTGAGAGTGGCGTATGCCGCATGTAGTGGTGCCCCACTTAAGGATAAATTGCAAGAGAGGGCATTATTTTAGGTCCAGGAGGCCAATGCAGAGGAGGGAGTCCAGCCAGACGTCAGACGCCGCCGGCGTGTCGAAGTAGCGGGTAGTGGCCCCATCTATCACCCGCAGTTTGCTCGGGTACAGAAGACTGTAGCGGAGGCCTTTCTCTCGCAGCCTTTTCCTGATGTCTGTGAATGACCGGCGACGTTGCTGCACCTTAGGGGAATAATTTGGATAGAGAGAAATCTTAGCGCCATCAAATGTGGGGTTGGGTGTATTCCGTGCTGCTGACTGGCGCATATCCGGGTCCCGGTGATTCAACAATTTTATCAGAAAGGGCCTCGGTGCCACCCCAGGCATAGGAGGTCTGGAGGGAACTCTGTGAGCCTGCTCAACTACAAAAGTAGCGGTGAGGTCGGCGAGGCCTAGCAGGGTGGTGAGAAATTGCTCAGCAAACTCCGCAGTCTTGGCGCCTTACGCCCGCTCAGGGAGTCCCACCACCCGCAGGTTATTTCATCTTAGCCTGTTTTCCATGTCAATGGTTTTGTTTTGCAAAAACTGTACCTGGCCCTGGAGGATCCTCAGCTCCCTGGAGTCCTCGTGTACCGTGTCTTCCACATTGGAGATGCACGCCTCCACTTCCGAAAGGTGCGAACGGAACCTCTCCATGTCATGGCGGATCAGGCTGATGTCGACTGACACAGAGTCTACCTTAGCAGTCAGCGTCTCTCTAAGGGAGGCAATGGCAGCCATCAGGTCCAGCGATGTAGGCTCCGCATCCTCCATGGTCACTGGCGTCGTTTGAGTGCTCACGAATGATCTGGAGGGGGAGGGAGTGGTCAAGATGGCCGCCGCTGAAGAAGCCGTTGCAGGCCCCGGGCCCCTCTTGCTGGATTTAGCCTTACCGCCCGCCATGGGGGAGATTAAAAGCCGGTGCATACGACGGAGCGCCTCTCCTGAAGCTGCGAGTGACTTTTGCGGGGAATCTGCGTTGAGAGGATGGGCATAAGGATCAGATAGGAGCGGAGCTCAAGCACAGCACGTCTGCTTCAGCTCACATCCATTTTAAATGACAATTTTTCCTATGGAAATGTCATTCTGCTCTGGCTATGTTCTACACCTCACAGAGATGCGCCCTTTTATACACAGACTAAGGACACCCCCCAGGCACAAGATTTAAAGGATTTTTTTTTTTTTAAATGACGTGGGGTCCCCCTCAAAATCCAAACCAGGCCCTTCAGGTCTGGTGTGGATTTTAAGGGGAACCCCGTGCCAATTTTTTTTTAAAAAATGACGTGCGGTTCCCCCCAAAATCCAAACCAGGCCCTTATCCGAGCATGCAGCCCTGGCATGCCAGGAGGGGGTAGGGACGAGCGAGCACCCCCCCCCCCTCCGAACCATACCGGACCACATGCCCTCAACATGGGGAGGATGCTTTGAGGTCGCCCCCAAAGCACCTTGACCCCATGTTGATGGGGAGAAGGACATCATCCCCACAATCTTCTTTCACCGCCGCCGCTCTCTACGCTGGTGCAGCCCGGCCCCTGTGCGTCTTGCAGAATGGGCGGTCTTCATGATGACAGTACTTTTATAAGAAGGGACAGGTCACCCAGTGATGTAACTGAGTGAACCTGCCCCCTTCTGACATCATGTGATGTCAGAGGGGGCGGGTCACCCATCTAAGTCACCGGTGGCCCCGCCCTTCTAATAAAAGAACTGTCCAAAGATAAGGAAAAACAGCCAGCAACTCCATAATCCTCTGATGATTTATTCATATAGACCACACCAGTGAGTACAAAAATAGAAATGGCAGACGAGTTTCGGCAAACAAGCCTTGATCACTGCACACCTGCCTTTAAAAAATAACCCAAATAAGTGTATATTATTTGGTCCTTGTGTAAGTTATAGAGTCTACAAGCTATGGTGCCAATCACTGAAAATTGATCACACCTGATATACTGAGAGCCTATCTTTTTTCTTGATACCCTAACAAGCCAGGAAAGTACAAATACCCCCCAAATTACCCCTTTTTGGAAAGTAGACATTCCATGGTATTTAGTAAGAGGCATGGTGAATTTTTTGAAGTTGTAATTTTTTCCCACAATTCTTTGCAAAATGAAGATTTTTTTTTTCTTTTTCACAAAATTGTCATTGTAACAGGTTATTTCTCACACACAGCATATGCATACCACAAATTACACCCCAAAACATATTCTGCTACTCCTCCTGAGTATGGCGATATCACATGTCTGAGACTTTTTCACAGCCTGGCCACATACAGAGGCCCAACATGCAGGGAGCGCCTTCAGGTATTCTAGGGACATAAATTACACATCTAATGTCATGACGACCTATCACATTTTTGAAGGCCCTGGAGCACCAGGACAATGGAATTGCTCACAAAATGACCCCATTCAGGAAAGCAAACACCCCAATGAATAATCTTTGAGGCATAATGAGCCTTTTGAACGGTTCATTTTTTTCCAGTAGTTTTTGGAAAATGTGGGAAAAAAATGAAAACGCTTTTTTTTTTTTTACACAAAGTTGTCCATTTATAAGATATTGCCAACACATAGCATGTACATAGCAAAAATTACACCCCAAAACACATTCTGCTATTCCTACTAAGTATGACGATACCACATGTGTAAGACTTTTACATAGCCTGACCACATACAGAGGCCCAACATTGAACTAGCACCTTCAGGCATTCTACAAGCATAAATTACACATCTCATTTCTCAACACCCTATTACACTTTTGAAGGTCCTGGAGCACCAGGACAATGGAATTGCCCACAAAATGACCCCATTTTGGAAAGCAAACACCCCAACGTATAATCTATGAGGCATAATGAGTCTTTTGAACATGTCACTTTTTTCCAGTAGTTTTTGAAAAATGTGGGAAAAAAATGAAAACGCTTTTATTTTTACACAAAGTTGTCCATTTATATGATATTTCCAACACATAGCATGTATGTAGCAAAAATGACACCCCAAAATACATTCTGTTACTCCTCCTGAGTATGGCAATACTACATGTGTGAGACTTTTACAGGTGATGTTTACTCATGGGTGTGACAGTCACTGACAGGTGATTGGCGATGGGCACTGATGGGTGACTGGCGGTGGCCCTGATTTCCACATCTGTGAACAAATCTGTGTCATTTGTAATTAATAGGTCTAGCAATGCATGATTTCTATTCGGGGCATCCACCAATTGGCACATGAAGTTGTCCTGTAAGATATTTAAGAAATGATGGGCCCTAAATGAGTGAGTTGTTCCTACTGCCCAGTCAATATCTGGATAGTTGAAGTGCCCCATTATGATGGAGTTGCCCTGCCTCTAGGGTTGCCACCTTCTCTTCAAGTCAAACCCGAACACTTTAGCAGCGCACAGAAATGTCTTTTTATAGTATAAACTATACACATATCTTGCGATTAAATAACATTTCTAATCATATGAAGTTAATAACAAGCGTCTCCCTTTACATCCGAATCCACAGAGTTCCCCTTTTACATCTGAACTCACAGAGTTCCCTTTCACTGTAAGGGGGACTCTGCAGGCTCTGATGTAAGGGAGAACTCTGGGGACTCTAATATAAGGGATGCTCTGGGAACCCTGATTTAAGGGGAGACACTAAGAACTCTGCGCCGAGAGGACTCTGAGGTAAGGGGTGCTCTAAGAACCCTGATTTACCTTAGTGTACTCACTCAAAGGCAGGAGAGAGCAGAGGGGAGGGGGGAGACTTCAGTCACAGACAGAGATGGATGGTGAGCTCACTTAACCCTTGGCAGTCAGCACCTCTCATCCAGATGTATCTGAGGCTGCTGGGCTTCAAATTTCTAGCCCCCGCTTTCCTTTTCTGAGGCACAGCGCCAAGGATTGGAGTGTGGGCAAACACAGAGGGGTAGGGGGCGGAAAGAAGAAGTGCATATTGAGCCCTCACTCCTCTCCCATCTGTGTGTGTGTTTGGGGGAGGGGGAGTGTTGGTGCTGGCTTTGGGCAGTGTGAAAGAAAGTGTAACAGACACTCTCAGCTTAGACAACTGCAGCCAGCAACCCTGCTGAGAAGCCATAGTCCAGTATAAATGATGTGGCAGTCTGAAACCTGGACGCATGATTCCAAACCCAAACTGTCCGGGTGAATCCTGGACAGGTAGCAACCCTACCTGCCTGTCCGCCATTTCTACCTGTGACAGGAGATCAAACACCTCCTCATCTTTAAGGTTAGGGGGCCTGTAGCACACCCCTACTATTCATTTCTCATTTGTTTCTTTTCTGTGAAGTTCCACCCATAGAGACTCCACCTCCCCCCTTGCAATGTCATCCCTCACATTCACCACTAAATCATTTTTTAAGACTTTGCTTATGACGGACTTTGTCCAAGTCTGTTCAAAACACATAGCTGTTGCTTTTAGAGTAGCTTAATGTAGTAGTACTGTTTCACTACTTTCTGGAGTGCCGATCATTTTAATTTCTAATGTGCTGCAGAGTTGCAGGGGAAGACCAATTGCACCTCAGCCACAGCGCAGGGAATGAGGACCCTGAGCAGCTCCCTAGTACCCCTGAACCCCTACTGTGCCCTGATTATCAATGGAGTGCTTATCAGGAAGTCAAGACAAATGCAGTGCAGATGCCCAGGCACCCATAGCACCCCCCCTCCACCACCACCCGCATGTGCCTTAATATAGAGGATAGAGGGACAGTTCACACCATGCTCTACATCAAAAACGCATGGAAAGTAGGTTATATGGTTTCCAATGGCATACTTCACACCAGTGCATTCAGTTCCAGGGCTTTCCAGGATAAGGGCTGGTTCACACCATAAAAACGCACTCCAGATCCATTCCGGATACGTGTCTGCATGCGTGTTTTTAATGAATTTGATGCGTTCCAGTGCATTTTGATATGTTTCTGGATGCATTCCAGGTGCTTTTTTTCTTTTTTCCTGTTTTTTTTCACTATACTAGGGCCCAGTTTGTTTTTGATGCATTGCAGTGCATTCCAGTGCGTTTTTGATGCGTTTTACTGCATTCCAGTACAGTCCAGTGCAGGAAAAATGCAACATGTCCTACTTTTTTTCTGGAGCTGGAAAGCCTGGGAACTGACTGTACTGGTTTGAACTATGCCAATGGAAACCATATGGGCCAGTTCACACCACATGCAGCCCAGTGCATTTTTTTTCTGCATCAAAAATGCATGGAAAGTAGGTTATATGGTTTCCAATGGCATAGTTCACACCAGTGCAGTCAGTTCCAAGGCTTTCCAGTTCCAGAAAAACAGTAGAACATGTTGCATTTTTCCTGCACTGGAACATAGTAAAACGCATCAAAAATTCACTGGACCCTAGTATAGTGAAAAAAACACATGAAAAAAAGCACCTGGAATGCATCCGGAAACACATCAAAAAGCACTAAAAACGCACAGGAACGCGTCGAAAACGTGCATGCAGAACCGTATCCGGAACATATCTGGAGTGTGTTTTTATGGTGTGAATCAGCCCTCAAACCTACTTTCCATGCGTTTTTGATGCAGGAAAAACGCAATGGACTGCATGTGGTGTAAACTGGCCCTAACATGCTGCATTTGAACAAATCTTGTACTTTTACGATACACCTGGAACAAATATAGACAATAGACGACAATCTGACAAGCCATTTCTTGACATATTGTCATTACTGAATAAGCTTACCATTAGATACATTGAATAATTGATTGATAGTTTCAAGCCAAGCAGCAAACACGTTTGTAAAATACTCCATTCCATACAACTCTTCCATGGGCTGTCTCATTTTTGGATTCCAGTTTGACACATCCTTTACAGCTAAAAAGGTTGCAAGACAGGTTAGCGTGTTTATTACTGTTTTGATTATCACACAGATCATGCAACACATGTCTATATTTCAAGAGAAAAAAACAACGGCGCACTGGCCTGGCGCATTACCTTTGACACAAGTGTATATTAAAAAATTAAAAATATATATACTCACAAACAAGCTTGATAGGTGAGCATTAAAAGCAATTGGTAAAATCCTGCTCGTTCCTCCAAACTTTGAGTCAGGAAAGTCCTCACACCATAAGGCATACGTGTTTCGAGGTTCTTGGACCTCTTCGTCAGAGCCTGCTCGACACCAACTGTACTATACTTTTATACCAAGGATACTGACATAGTGGGGTGTGGATCCGTGGGTCACCACCCTCTAAAGGGGGCGTGTGCTCCACGGGGGATATCCGCATGCTCCACCCCCCGTCACCTCTGTCCCATGTGCCCCACAAGTCTCCAGCTCATGCTTATGTGTTGTCACATGTGTGCACACAATTATACGCACAATTCTATATGCACACATATGTCTAGTGTGTGCGTGTGCAATCCGCAACACACTCCTCTTTTCAGCCGTACCAAAACTTTTGAAAGTCACAGTTGAACCTGAAAACGCATGATTTCCATACTGTTGTTGTGCCCTATTTGTTATAGTAGCCCTGTTGACATTGTTTGGCGCATGACCCACATCTCACTTTATTTGATTAAAAAGACGACTCACCCGGTCTGTATGTAGTTTTCACTGCTCCAACTTAGAATCCCCCTTTCTTCTCTTATCTTACTTCATTCCCGGAGCTCCCTTTTCTTCCGAGCGATATTTAGATCTCTGTGTATGAGGTGCTTGTTCTAAACAGCATGTAGCTGTCCGGCTCCTATCGCATCATCAGAAGGGGACGGACTGGCTAACACAAACTCCGCCCATGCCTCGTCCTATCGTTACCATGGAGACCGGAAGCTACCATGTCTCTAAGTTCCTCTATGCACAACATGCAGTTCATGGAGCCGAACTCAGCGGCTCCTAAACGGCTGAAGGGGACATTACTTTTTTAGAAGAATATACTTAACAATCGATTTATTTATGAACCACAAGGACAGTGGAACAGAGGAGTGCAGCTGCAGATGTACAAAAAATTGGGATGTATACATTGCCGTAGATCATGAATCCAATCTTAATATTGCGCTGCATATCCCATGCCTATAGGTTTATCCCTATGCTAGTCTAAGGGGATATATTACATGTTTGATATCTTCTATTTATTAATTTTTATTGAAACAACATGGAGACCGGAAGCTACCATGTCTCTAAGTTTCTCTATGCGTATGAGGTGCTTGTTCTAAACAGCATGTAGCTGTCCGGCTCCTATCGCATCATCAGAACGAGACGGACTGGCTAACGCAAAGTCCACCCATGCCTCGTCCTATCGTTACCATGGAGACCGGAGGCTACCATGTCTCTAAATTTCTCTATGCACAACATGCAGTTTGTGGAGCTAAACTCAGCGGCTCCTAGACGGCTGAAGGGGACATGACTTTTTTAAGCATATACTAGACAGTCCACTGTCTAGTATATTCAAAAGTATTAAAAATAAAGAAGAAACCATTATCCGGCAAGCAGATAAAGGTGGGGGTCTTGTAATACAAGACAAAGAGTCGTATATGGCAGAAGCTTTCAGGTTATTGAGTGATAGGGCAACTTATGAGAGATTGGCTAAAGATTAGTGTTGAGCGAACCCGGACTGTAACGTTCGGGTCCGTACCGAACTTTCGGGTGTCCGTGGCACGGACCCGGACCTTTCAAAAATCGTTCGGGTTCGGTCCGGGGTTTCGAAGACGGTATATGCTGAGAAACAGAACATAATGTTCTGGGGGTGGAAATAGACGAACGGCCTATTACCAAAGAAGAAATAAAAATTATGAAAACTTATATGATCTGTCACCTGACAGATCATATACGAATTTTTTCAGTACAGGGGAAGTCGGCAGATCCTCGGCGACTCAAATCGAGGTGTTTGACGTACAACACGTATCTCTTTAAATCTCTGTACCATCGGAGGCCAGAGGTACCATTGCTATCCTGCTCCGTACCCACCTGAAACGCAATCGGTCAGGCAGAGCAAGACTACTACGCTATCCTCGGCCTGTCGATGTACGACAAATCTTGTTC
>BLSH010368058.1:1384735-1402805 GCA_018402905.1 Glandirana rugosa | reverse complement strand
ACTCCACGGAGGGGGGGGGGGCACCTGTGATGTAAGGAGGGACACTCCACGGACGGGGGGCACCTGTGATGTAAGGAGGGACACTCCACGGAGGGGGGGCACCTGTGATGTAAGGAGGGACACTCCATGGAGGGGGGGGCACCTGTGATGTAAGGAGGGGATACTCCACATGGGACATCTGTGTAAGGAGGGACTCCGCTGGGGACACCTGTGATGGAAGGAGGAACTCCGCTGGGGACACCTGATGGCATCTGGTGGAAGACAACAGTGACAAGTGACACGCTCGGGGCTCCCACTGATTCTGCATTATGGTGAGTTGAATGATTTCATTTTATATTACAATGTAATAATAGAAATAATGCACTTCAATCATCCTGACACCATAACAACCATGGTGCCGGGATCATTGAAGCGCCAACACCAGGTGATTGGAGAATCTTTATCTGCTGATTGTTAAACTTTCTGGAATACACATATTGTATTGTGGTGTAGAATCTGGGCCACCTGTCCCTGCATCCCGACTTCTTTCCTTCCTTCTCTTCTTTTTCCTTCCCTCTCTATCTCCTTCTTTCTTCTTTCCTCCATCCCTCGTTCATCTGAGACTCAAGCCACGCCCCTTTAAGACACGCCCACGTCAATTTTTCGCGCGCGACGCACTTCGGGCTACAGCCCCTGGTCTTTTTCACACCTAGCAACGCCCCTGCCCCCATGTAATGGAGATGAACAAAGGGACATTCGTAGTCTAACCTGTGTGGCAATCATGGCTCCCTCCATAGATTTAGCGTAGCGTAGTCTCACAGTGCCAGGAAGTGTGTAATTACCAGGATTGTGGTGTGTAGGATTACCAGTTAAAAGTAAAAGGAAAAAAAGGCTGAGAAAAGGATACCAATGCAGGCACCTCATTCTAAGCACTTGTAAGCTTCAATACATTACACCTTTGTTTCTTTTTTTGGTTTATATTTCACATTCACCCTGTGAAATAAAAACTGAAATTTCCCACACAAACTTTACTGGTATTATTTTTTGTGGAAAAACGTTACTGGTATTATTTACGACATTCACACAAATACTAAAACATTTGCACAGTAAGCTTTTTATAGATTAACACAAGTCCAAGGTGGGCAGTTTCAGAGCCACAAACTATGGAAGGAGACCTCACCACTGGAGTCCTCAAGAGATAATAATTCAGCATGTATATTTACTCACCAAAGTACACCTATAACTTTTGTGGGTCAACTGACCCATTAGCTTTTTATTTTCTAGCGTGCCTGTCATACTAAATAATAATAGGAGGTAGGCTGCCAATGCTGACCACCTCCAAATTCTAACTGCCAGGCTATGATTCTGATTGTCTGTCTTTAATACTTTGACCCAGAACAATTATGCCAATAACGAGAGTTGGAGAAAAGTCTGAATTCCTTATTTACCTACTTGTTCCAGCTCCACTCTAAAAATGGAATAATAATAATAATAATAATAAGGATAATGGTAACAAGGCACCAACCATCTTCAGAAGCAGAGGTCAGTAATGACAGCTTCCATGTTTTCCCGTGACACAAATCCCCAAAGTACTTAGAGTAGTTATAAAGCCTAAACATATTTTACCTTAACCACTTCCTTAACCCTTAACCACTTCCACACCGCGTGCAATATATTTACTGTGGCAGTGTGGACGTGTCCCGCGAATCGCCGTAAATAAACAGTGATTTGCGGAGTGGCAGCTAGGGGGTGCACGCTGTACTCCGGAGGAGTGTGCCCGCGGCTCGGGCGGACCCGATGTCTGCCGGCAAGGCGCGATGAGCTGCCACAGCAAGAGAACGGGGAACCTCTGATGTAAACACGGCGGTTCCCCGCTCTGTCAGTGGGGACATAGGAGATCTACTGATCCCTGTCACTGGGATCAGTTAGATCTCCTATGTCCATAACAGCCCAGCCCCCTCACAGTTAGAACACATGCAGGGAACACAGTTAACACCTATATCTACACAGTAATCAGTGGACATTTAAATTTCTGATCGCTGTATAAAGGTCATTGGTCCCAAAAAAGTGTCAAAAGGGTCCGACATGTCTGCTGCAATATCGCAGTACCGCTAAAAATCACAGTACCGCTAAAAATAGCAGATCGCCGCCATTACTAGTAAAAAATAAAAAACAAATAAAAACTCCAGAAATTAATTCTCATCATTCGTAAACGCGGCAACTTTTGCGCAAACAATAAATCAATAAATGCCGATTGCGATTTTATTTACCAAAAATATGAGGAAGAATATAAAATCAGCCAAAACCGATGAAAAAAAAGTTTTTTTATATATTTTTTTGGATTTGTATTTTAGCAAAAAGTAAGAAAAACATTTTTTTTTGCAAAATTGTCGCTCTTTTTTTGTTTATAGTGGGGATCAGAAATGACGCAGAGGTGATCAAATGCCACCAAAAGAAAGCTCTATTTACGGGAAAAAAAGGGGACGCAAATTTTGTTTGGGTACAACGTTCCAGGACTGCGCAATTGTCAGTTAAAGTGATGCCGTGCCGAATCGCAAAAAGTGCTCTGGTCCTAAAGGGGGGAAATCCTTCCGGGGCTGAAGTGGTTAATGCATTCCTTGCATTAAAGTACAAAATGTTTGGGCATCGTTATCCCCCCTCACTCCTCCTTTTACTTACCTGAGCCCTTGTTCATAGTTACATAGTTGGTAAGGTTGAAAATAAGACACCAGTCCATCCAGTTCAAACTGTTTAGGTGTTTATTTCAATGGTAAATTGTATATTCCTGTATGTTGTGATTGTTACGATGCCCATCTAATAGTTTTTTTATAAATAAATTGAAATATGTATTGCGCTTAGGATAAATGACCCTGCTGCTGCCTTCCAGAAGTTCCCTCACTAAGGGGGAGAGACAATGGGACTAGGGTAATGACTGGATATTGACGCTCACAGGTCTCAGGTAAAGAGAATTTTTTTTTTTTTTTAAAGAATGTGCTAGTATCCAAAGTGCTAGTATGTGATTATATACTCATTGGTAAGTAGATGTATTGCAGTCCTCTTGTTCTAAGTGAGCGACAGATGCTGTGCACACAAAATTAAAAAGTGTTAGGCGTCAAAAAATGTGCTAGTATCCAAAGTGCTAGTATGCGATTATATACTCTTGGTAAATATCTGTATTGTCGTCCTCCTTTCAAAGTGAGCCACAGATGTTTGTGCAATTGTTGTGCAATTGTGTTAAGTACGAAAGTGCTAGTGCAATAAATGTATACATACATGCAAATTATATGATATATATTCCACTTGGGTTACGCTTCAGAAAAACCCAAAATAAACATCCATAAACCACTACTTTACTAAGATGTCTAATTCAATCTAGGAATAATAAAATCTGCAATAAAACTGTGTATGATGTGCTAGTATAAAGTGCTAGTACGAATACATGAGGCAATCAAACTTGATGCAGTCATGTACATAGGTGTGATTCTTAAACTTGCGTATGACCCGTGTTCAGACAATGCTAATGTGCTAGTGTAAAGTGCTAGTATCTCATAAATAACCTCATATGGAGTAAATAATTCCAACCCCTAGTTTGATAATCACCACTCCGCAGTATATTTTTGCCTCGAAAGTTTAAGGTTGCTGTGTCAGCTATAGTCCCAGTTAAATTGGTATAAATATCCTGCGTTCCTTGTTAGATTGTTAGAAGTTGGTTCCAATAAATATTAACAGTTCATGCAGGTACAAAGTGCACTGTGCTTGAGGTGTTTTTCCATTCAATAATTGCTTGTTATAAATTGTGACTTCATGTGATATTAGAGTGTTGGTCACGCGTGCTCCCCGCCTGGATCCCTCCTTACCAGAGGGCACTACCCCTGCAGGGGTAAAATGCCTGTCTTTATATCCTGTATTGTTGTTCCTCGTTACAGGTTAATCCACTCCATCAGGTTTGGAAAATCCCAAGAGATCCACTCCACCGGGTTTAAAGGACAAAACAGAGAGAGGAGTCCACAGCGCAATATGTAAAGAATGTATCCTTTTTTATTTAATATATTGAACTCGGATACATGAGGGAAAAGTTAAAATGTAACAAACTCAAAATAAAAACAAAAAACAAAAGCCAGATAGTGAAGGCTTTTCGTCCGTGTTCAGTCACAGAGCCGGCTCTAGCGTGGCAGCGCTACTCCACTGTGAGGAAGCCCCGCAAGCTTTCCCCACTCACAGGTGTGCACTTCAGATCCCCGCTCTGTAGAAACCGGATGTGACGTCGGACGTTCTGCTAGGTTAACTGACGCGTTTCGTCGTAGACGTATCTGGCTTTTGTTTTTTGTTTTTATTTTGAGTTTGTTACATTTTAACTTTTCCCTCATGTGTCCGAGTTCTATATATTAAATAAAAAAGGATACATTCTTTACATATTGCTCTATGGACTCCTCTCTCTGTTTTGTCCTTTAAACCCGGTGGAGTGGATCTCTTGGGATTTTCCAAACCTGATGGAGTGGATTAACCTGTAACGAGGAACAACACTACAGGATATAAAGACAGGCATTTTACCCCTGCAGGGGTAGTGCCCTCTGGTAAGGAGGGATCCAGGCGGGGAGCACGCGTGACCAACACTCTAATATCACATGAAGTCACAATTTATAACAAGCAATTATTGAATGGAAAAACACCTCAAGCACAGTGCACTTTGTACCTGCATGAACTGTTAATATTTATTGGAACCAACTTATCTAACAAGGAACGCAGGATATTTATACCAATTTAACTGGGACTATAGCTGACACAGCAACCTTAAACTTTCGAGGCAAATATATACTGCGGAGTGGTGATTATCAAACTAGGGGTTGGAATTATTTACTCCATATGAGGTTATTTATGAGATACTAGCACTTTACACTAGCACATTAGCATTGTCTGAACACGGGTCATACACAAGTTTAAGAATCACACCTATGTACATGACTGCATCAAGTTTGATTGCCTCATGTATTCGTACTAGCACTTTATACTAGCACATCATTTACAGTGTTATTGTGGATTTTTATTATTTCTATATTAGTATTGTACATGACTGCATCAAGTCTTATTGCCACTTATATTCGTACTAGCACTTTATACTAGCACATCATACACAGTTTTATTGCGGATTTTATTATTCCTAGATTGAATTAGACATCTTAGTAAAGTAATGGTTTATGGATGTTTATTTTGGGATTTTCTGAAGTGTAACCCAAGTGGAATATATATCATATAATTTGCATGTATGTATACATTTATTGCACTATACATTTATTGCACTAGCACTTTCGTACTTAACACAATTGCACAACAATTGCACAAACATCTGTGGCTCACTTTGAAAGGAGGATGACAATACAGATACTTACCAATGAGTATATAATCGCATACTAGCACTTTGGATACTAGCACATTTTTTGACGCCTAACACTTTTTAATTTTGTGTGCGCAGCATCTGTTGCTCACTTAGAACAAGAGGACTGCAATACATCTACTTACCAATGAGTATATAATCACATACTAGCACTTTGGATACTAGCACATTCTTTAAAAAAAAAAATTCTTTACCTGAGACCTGTGCAGCGCCAATAATAGTTTTTTTTAAACTATCAACGCTCCCTGCTGACACCACTGCTTGTGGAAGAGAATTCCACATCCTTTCTGCTCTCACAGTAAAGACCAGTCACCAGTAAGGTATTTGTATATCACTATCATATCCCCTCTCATGCTTCTCCTCTCCAGAGAGAATAGGTTCAATGCTTGTAGTCTTTCACCATAACTGAGGTCCTCCAGTCCCTTTATTAGCTTTGTTGCCCTTCTCTGAACTCTTTCCAGTTCCAGCACATCCTTCTTGAGAACTGGTGCCCAGAACTGGACGGCATACTCAAGATGCGGCTGGACCAGAGAGTCTTGTAGAGTGGGAGAATTATTGTTCTATCTCTGGAGTAAATCCTCAAATTCAATCCAATTCTGTGCCTCTCTGCAGCTCATTCTCTTCTCTCCCCTCACTTCCTGGTCTTCCAGGCTTTGCTGAGCCATTGGCTCCCACTGCTGTCAATCAAAGCCAGTGACGATACTGTGGACCCTAGTCCTGATGTCTGTGTATATGAATGCAGACAATGGGGCTTGGGAGCAAGCCTGCACAGGTGCCCCCATAGAAAGTGGCTTTCTATGGGGGTGTTTGCTAAAGGAGGAGTCAGGAGCATTGGCGAGGGGACCCGAGGAGGTTCTAGGCTGCTCTGTGCGATTCTATTGCACGGAGCAGTCAAGCAGTAGTAATTTTCGTTGACGAAAATATTTTCATCATTTTCATCAGCAGCATATTTCCAGTGACTAAAACAAAATGAAAATGACTCCAAATTTTCCTCAGTTGACAAAAACATTGACAAAAATCAATTCCAGTTTTTGTCAACAAAAATGTGAGGGAGGGATGCTGAATTTACGCTTTCCTCTGCGCTACGCCTGTAAAGCCAGTGATCGTTTCCCCTCCCAACAAGCAAGGTAGTGACCGTAGCATGCTTAGTGGCGTGGTGTGTTTAGCTTACTACAGGCCTCCTCAGACAGGCGACCTCCTAGAGCACTGTGTGCACCATTACAGGCCTTATCAGACCACCATCCAGAGTACTGTGTGCACCATCACAGGCCTCCTCAGGTGACCGTCTAGAGCACTGCATGCACTACAGGCCTCCTCAGACCACCATCCAGAGCACTGTGTGCATTACAGGCCTCCTCAGGCCGTCCAGAGCACTCACTGTGCATTACAGGCCTCCTCAGAACATCCAGAGCACTCACTGAGCATTACAGGCCTCCTCAGACCTTCCAAAACACTGTGTGCATTACAGGGCTCTTCAGACCATCCAGAGCACTGTGTGCATTGCAGGCCTCCTCAGACGGTCCAGAGCACTGTGTGTATTGCAGACCTCTTCAGACTGTCTATAGCACTCACTGTGCATTGCCTCCTCAGACCATCCAGAGCACTTATTGTGCATTAAAGGCCTCCTCAGACCATCCAGAGCATTGCCTGTGCATTACAGGCCTCTTCAGACCGTCCAGAGCACTGTGTGCATTACAGGCTCTCCTCAGACTGTCCAGAGCACAGTGTGCATTACAGGCTTCATCAAACCGTCCAGAGCACTGTGTGCATTACAGGCCTCATCAGACTGTGCAGAGCACTGTATGCATTACAGGCCTCATCAGACCATCCAGAGCACTGTGTGCATTACAGCCCTCGTCAGACTGTCCAGAGCACTGTGTGCATTACAGCCCTCAGACCATCTAGAGCACTCACTGTGCATATAGGCATGGATGTCACACCACTTCCTTAAACTAAATCTCTCTAATACTGAGCTGGTAATATGTCCTCCCACCCGTGCCCCCCCCCCATGACTTTTCCATCAAAGTCAATAATGCAACCATCAGTCCCTCCCCTCCTGCCAGGGTACTAGGTGCAATCCTAGACTCTGAACTGTCCTTTCAGCCTCATATCCAATCGTTATCAAAAGTTTGTAGACTTCACCTCTGTAAGATCTCTGAAATACGCCCCTTTTTAACAAATGAAACCACCAAGCTCATCATTCACTCAATTTGTATCTCTCGTCTTGACTATTGCAACTCTCTTCTCATTGGCCCCTCTCTCCATAGGCTATCCCCTCTTCAGTCTATCATGAATGCTGCTGCCAGACTTATCCACCTTACCAACCGCTCAGTGTCTGCCACCCCCCTTCTCCAATCCCTACACTGGCTCCCAATCATCCAGAAAATTACATTCAAATTACTAATTACAACATACAAAGCCATTCACAACTCTGCCCTGAGCTACATCACCAAACTTGTCTCCAAATATCACCCAAACCGTCCTCTCCGTTCCTCCCAAGACCTCCTACTCTTAAGCTCCCTCTTCTCCTCCTCCCATGCTCGTCTCCAAGATTTCTCCAGAGCCTCTTCCATCCTCTGGAACTCTTTACCTCAACCTGTCAGTCTATCTCCTTCTCTTGCTACCTTCAGGCAATCCCTGAAAACTCACCTCTTCAGGGAAGCCCATCACACCTCCAACTAATCTTTTACCTCTTCCATCAACTCATTCCCCACAGTTAGAACCTTTTGTACTACCTGCCCCACCCTATTAGATTGAAAGCTCTTCTTAGCCGAGGATTGTAACTGTATTGTCTCCCTTTTACATTGTAAAGCGCTGCGTAAACTGTTAGCGCTATATAAATCCTATATAATAATAATAATAATAATTACAGGCCTTCTCAGACCGTCCAGAGCATTGACTGTGCATTACAGGTCTCTTCAAACCATCCAGAGCACTGTGTGCATTACAGGCCCCATCAGACTGTGCAGAGCACTGTGTGCATTACAGGGCATGATCAGACCGTCCAGAGCACTCAATGTGCATTACAGGCCTTCTCAGACCATCCAGAGCATTAACTGTGCATTACAGGCTTCTTCGGACTGTCCAGAGCACTGTGTGCATTACAGGCCTCCTCAGACCGTCCAAAGCACTCACTGTGCATTACAGGCCTCCTCAGACCATCCAGAGCACTCACTGTGGAGTATAGAATGAGTTTGGAAATTCTAGAGAAATGTTTAAATAACGCATTACATTTTAACTGAAACCATTAGATGTTAGTCGACTAAAATGTACTGGAGATTTTAGTTGACTAAAATACGACTAAAACAATTCACATGACTAAAATAAGACTAAAAATAAAATGGCATTTTAGTCAAAAGACTATAAATAAAACTAAATCTAAATTTGACATCAAAATTAACACTGCATGTAAGCATAAACCTGTTTGTTATTTATTTATATATTATTTTAAATATTTACAATCACTTTAAATTACCTTTGTATCGTATGCAGTAAGAAACGAAAGCTAACATGCCATTTGATGCATATACTACAATTATTAAATTGAATTGAACTTAACAATGAAGGGCTGTTTTGCAAAATACAATACAGACAATTCAGACACACATGCACAATATTAGGCCCATGCATTTCTAATAAACTGTGCATTACCTGAGGCTCTCTGGCCTCATGCATATGGACATAACTAGACATAAAATATGCCTATCATACAGCATGTGCATGAAACATATTTTATCAAACATGGAAAGGTTGCTTTTGGGAAACTACCCCATACACACATGCCAATGCTGCTTATGCATAGAAGCATTAGCATTTATAGCAGTACAGGGGTGTACAGCCATTCACTTCTATTATTGGCTGTACTCTCCAACTACGCCTCCTCATCCATGGGAAAACATGTTTTTTATTGTAGAATAACAAATGCCCTTCACGACATTTTGACCTTTTTTCTACAATTTTGGATGTCAATAGATTGGTTCGTACGTTAACTCTTAAGAGACACTTTCTAAATGATAATTCTAGCGGAGATGATGGTATCTGTTATGAGGGTGGGGAGTCATTGGAGTCATGTCCCTGTCCATCTCCTTCCAAATTCTCTGATGTACGGTATGTGGGTTGAGTGATATGTTGGATTTATCTTTAGAGTCGGACTCCTCATCTACTCAGTTTACCTCGGAATATATTGGGGTTCCTTTCAGAGTCAAGTTTGAATTTTACCCCATAGGTTCTCGAGGTAAAGATATGGATCTGTTTCAAAAACTAGTGGAAAGAGACCTTGTACTTCTGGCCAAAAGAGGCACTAGGCGCCCCACTGAACATAATTTAACACCTGATGAGATAGTGGAGGATCTTTAATGGAGGACAATCAGATTGTTATCAGGAATGCGGAGAGGAAGCATCAGATACCACCACTTATTTACACCTCCCAGGTGATCTCACCTTTGGTTTCAAAAAGGAATTGTCCGCATTACTGGATCGGGAGGTGGTGGTGGGGATCATCACCAAGGAGGATAAGGAAATGTTGATACCAGAACACCCTGTGATGCCCATCTTCCACCACCTCCCTAAGATCCATAAGGGCTGCAGTCCCCTGCATGGTAGACCCATTGTCGCAGAGATAGGCTCTCTCAATGAGCGATTGGGGCAATGGGTCGACCATTTGCTACAACCTATGGTTTCCAAACTGCCAGGCTACATCAGAGACACAGGCCACTTATTGAATAAACTTTGTGGCTTTGAATGGCAGGACGACTATGGCTGTGTCACATGTGATGTGGCGAGCCTATATTCGTCCGTTCCCCATTCATTGGGTTTGCGAGCAGTAGAGTTTTTTCTAAAACACTTCACCACTCACTCAGTACTACATCAGGAGTTTATTCTATTATGTTTGGAGTATTTACTTACACATAATTTTTTTGTGTTCGACGGGGATCACTACCTGCAGAGATGTGGAGCCTCTATGGGTGCTAAGTTTGCACCCTCCCGTGTCAACCTCTACATGGGTTGGTGGGAGAGGCTCCGCATCTTTGCATAGGGTGGTCCCCGCCGTCAAGATACCCATTTTTACGGTCGTTATATTGACGTCCTCCTGTTCATTGTGTCTAGGGATGCTGTGTCACCGGAAGAGTGGATTACCTATATGAACGATAATGCTCTCAACCTCAGTTTTACAGCTTGTCACGAAGATAAGGTGATTACATTCCTGGACGTCACTTTGACGGCCAGGGATGGAAGAATCATGTCAAGCTTATTTAGAAAACCTTCGGCGGGCAATTCGCTCCTTCGAGCTGACTCCAGTCACCCTGCACACACTCTGAGGGGAATCCCGGTATAACAATTTCTCAGACTCAGACGGATATGCAATGACCCGTCTGATTATGAGTATGAGAAGTCGGGCATGCGACTGCGTTTTTTGAATAGGGGCTATTTGGCCACGGTTATACAGAGAGCAATTGATATTGCGGACAGAGTGCCGCCCGAGAAACTGCTCTATGGCTCAAGTAGCACCAGACGCAAAGCCCCATCAGCCAATCCTTGTCCGGTCTTCTCCACGCCGTATAGTTTGGAGTTTAATAAGGTCAGAAGTATAATTCTCAAATATGTATCCATATTACATAATGATCCGAAATACGCACGTATTTTATCTGATGGGGTGAAGGTGGTCCCCCGCAGGGCCCATTCTTTGGGCTCAACTCTTTCTCCTAGCCTCTTTTCTAGCAGCCCCAAAAGGGAACATTGGTTGCACTTTAAATATACTTTTTGTTGTGGAAAGAGCGGTTGTCCGTGTTGTCCGCAAGTTTGGAGAGGGGACACCGTCCAGTCCACCTCAAACAGTAAACGCATGAGGGTTGCTAGGTTTATCAACTGCAACACTAGATACGTGGTCTATATCATCACTTGTACACAGTGCTTCGTTCAATATGTTGGGCGAACCACATGGAGGCTACGGGATCGTATGGGTGACCACCTTAGAGACATTGAGAAAAACCACGCCACAAATGTTTCCCGACATTGGAATGAAGAACATCAAAAAGATGTGTCGGGTCTAACTATTCCGGCAGTGGAAAAAATTGTATCTCCTCCCAGAGGGGGTGATAAGTTTAAAATCTTATGCAGGAGGGAGGTGTTTTGGATATTCTTTTTCGGAACCAGGAGACCGGAGGGGCTTAATTTTGAATGGGATGCTTCCCACTTTTATTAGTCAATGGCCCCATAAAAACGCCGACATTTTTGAGCTGTAGATGGCGTCGGCGTTAGTGAGCTGAAACTAGAACCCACAGCCAGTGCGTTCTGAGGCTGTAACGTTTTGGCATTTTTTGACGCCGACACCACAAAACGCCAACTAACGCCAATAAACGCCAACTAATATTGTACCGGCGTTAACTGGTGTTTTTTGACGCCAACGTTTTTAGGTTGAAAAATAGCAGGGGGATGATTTTTTTTTTTAAAAACGCCTATTGACGCCGACGCTCACTAATGCCGATGCATAACGCCGAAAAACGCCAATTTTTTCCTTGACGTCAGGCCCGACGTTTTGTTTATTTTTTAAGAAACGCCCATGTGTATGAGTCCTAATTATGTTTTTGAAAGCCCCCGTCTCCTTGTATGGCCACAGCACCTCCGATCCACAGGGTGAGTGATTCGGCTAAATAAAGTGTACAGGGATTGTTTAAACTACCCAGGGACTCTGAATACACACATAATACTATATGTTTATATCTAATAGACATTATGTATGCATTCATATTGGGAGCCTCTGTAGAGGCCCCTTTATTTATTTTGTCATCCGTGTTCATGATTCATGGATGATGGTTAGTGACAATAATGTTTTTGTCGATCTATGATGTTTACGTACACTATGCTTATGTGTGTTAGGTGTCATCCAATTTTTTCTATGGGGTCCTTGGATAGTCTTCTCAACATGGAAATACATTTGTTTTAAAGGTATATGTCTCCATTTTTCTTATCCTAAAAAATGTTTTTGAGTATACACCATTGGCTAGTTTCCTCATCCCCCTCTCCCCCCTCTTTAATTATGGATCGTCTCTCATTCATTAATATTATGTTTTCATTTTTATTAGTTGCTGTTTTTTATGGTTTTTGGATATATTTTTACAGAAATGTTCTGTTTTTTATAGCTGGGTCGGTCTGGTTAAATCTCACAGGGGAGTCTGCACTTGTGTTCTGTGAGGATTTTTTCCATTTACTCCATACAAACAACACCTGGCCCTCTGTCGGACTTCACCACGCTGTACCTTAAGGAGTGAATGCAAGACTTGGAAGCCAATTATGCTAATGAGGATTTATTAATTGGATGACTATGATCTGATTGGCTAATTTTGGAAACAACATTTGGAGATTTTGTATATATATGCATTTGTACCTTTGTTGTGTTAGCTGATGAGTAAGCGCCCTTAGGGGGGCGTGAAACGCGTTAGCAACTTGTCCCTATCCTGTATCGCATGGATTATTGATCAATAAAGCATTGAAAGGAGTGCGGCCGTCCGGAGTTTTCTTCATGTCATATGCTGAATGCATACTGAGCCGGCACCCTCTGGGACTGTTTAAACACATATAGGAGCCAGGTATTTTGGAGCGGTCCATGATTTTCGAACAATTCCAAGGGCTTTACATATTTTTTCTTGCCTTTGAAATTATTTGCAAATATATGTATTTTTATTGTCACTCTTCTAATAACAGATAATGCTTCATTTTATGAGACACTTGTGTAAGAATGCCGCCCTTTATATTGGTATTGAGAGAACGCTCAGCAGGATGCCATGCCCAGCACATTCATGTATGGAATATGTCTGCTGCCTCAAGGGATTGGTACACCCAACCAATGACCATCTCATTTAAACACACAGTACAACTGTAAAGGTGGTTAGGATTTTTTGTTAGGCTTGGTTCACATACTGTATGTCCGAACACAGTTTCATTGCAATTTTTAAAGAGTCGGGCACAGTTTCGTTCACTGGTATGGGTGCAAATTTTTAAAGTGCTAGATACTTCAAATCACACCTGACTGAAAATCATACTGGACTCTTTTTAAAAACACACTGTGGCTGGCCAGCACATATGTGAATTGGCTCCATAGAAAGCCAGTTCATTGCATATGTCATGCAAATCGGATGTACAAAATGCATCCAATTTGTATATGTGAACCAAGCCTTGTCTTATTTGAAGGACTGGCATACAATTTTGTTAGTAGAATAGTAATATAGGTACTGGCAAAATTTTTCTTTCAGCTAGAATGGTGTGCACTTATTAGAGTGTCTTTTGATCATCATTTTCTTTTCTGCATTTATATTAGTGAATAAGGCCCCTTTCACACGGGTGCCTTCACTATGTGGAATTCGCTTGCTCAGCGGAGGATCTCTCTGCTGATCCCCGCTGAGCAAGTGGATAACAGGTCCGTGTTTGCTCCACTATGCAGAGCAGATAGGGACACAGTCCTGCTCTCCTCTATGGGGCAATCGGATGGAAACAGGCAGAATGCCATTCGATCTGCCAGCCGGATGGGGAATAGGACCACCATCCATATGTTTTTGGCAGACAGGATCGGACAGTGGCGTGTCAGTGGACATGTGTCTGCTAACATCCACCACTCCATAGAAGAGGCTGGAGGGTCCGATCAGGCCCACCTGAAAAACTGACAGGCGGACCTGATTGGACAGCCTATGTGAAAGGGGCCTAACTCTGCATTGTGATGTATCCTCAAATGTTAACAGTTCCCACAGAAGTGTGCTGTCTCTCACACAGTCCTTTTTATCAAATAAGTTATTCAAGATGGTAGCTCTGCAATAGAGAACCCAACATTTAAGATGTAAGGGCTGCCATATTAGGGAGCTATTTAAAGCAGAAGTTTAGATTTGACAATTGTTACATAGTTACATTGAGTCATCTTGGACCAATGTAAGAATGTATGTACCATACCTGTGGGATGACTAGGGTTGCCACCTGTCCAGGATTCACCCGGACAGTTCGGGTTTGGAATCACGCGTCTGGGTTTCAGACTGCCTGAAACCTGGACACATTATTCAGACTGGACTATGGCTTCCCAGCAGGATTGATGGCTGCAGTTGTCTAAGCTGAGAGTGTTTATTATACTCTCTTTGACATTGCCCAAAGCCAGCACTAACAATCACCCCTCCCCCAAACACACACACAGACGGGAGAGGAGAGAGGGCTTAATCTGTACCTCTTCCTCCTGCCCCTACCCCTCTGTGTCTGACCTCACTCCAATCCTTAGAGCTGTGCCTGAGAAAAGGAAAGTGGGGGCCAGAAATTTGAAGTCCAGCAGCCTCAGATACATTTGGATGAGGAGTGCTGACTGCCAAGGGGTGAAGGACCTGTCTGTGACTGAAGTGTCCTCCCTTCTCTCTCTTGCCTCTGAGTGAGTACACGAAGGTGAATCAGGGTTCTCAGAGCACCCCTTACATCAGAGTTCCCCTTTACAATAGAGACCACAGTGTTCCCCCATACATCAGAGTTCTTGGTGTTCCCCCCTAAATCAGGGTTCCCAGAGTATCCCTTATGTTAGAGTCCCCAGAGTTCTCCCTTACATCGGAGTTTGCAGGGTCCCCCCTTACAGTGAAAGGGAGCTCAGATGTAAAAGGGGAACTCTGTGGACTCTGATGTAAAAGGGGAATCATGTTATTAATGTCAGATGATCAGAAATGTTATTTAATAGCAAAATATATGTATAGCTTATACTATAAAAAAAATTGCTGTGCACCGCTAAAGTGGTTGGGTTTGACTTGAAGAAAAAGTGGCAACCCTAGGGATGACCTTTGTGGAAACAGGAAATTACAGTGGTAGGCACCACTACTACAGTGATTCTATAACCTGATGCTGTTAGAGAACTGAAGATTTACAACCCATCAGCATTTCAGAAGACACTGTCCTAAAATGGTTGTGTCACCTGGCAGTGGACACTCAGGTGCCATGCCAGGCTCTCTCTCTTGATAGAACACAATGAAATAACTTCCCTAGCAAAATCATTTCAATTAGGGAAACAAAGACAAGAGGAGGAGGCATCTAGTGGTGAAAAGTTGAAACAGCACTACATGCCTAACACCCTGCTCTAGAGACATGCAATCTACATTTACAAACTTTAGCACTAAAGCGGTTGTCTACCCTTTAGATGGGTTTTTACCTACAGGTAAGCCTATAATAAGGCTTACTTGTAGGTAAAATGAATATCTCCTAAACCTGTACAGTTCAGGAGATATTCCCCCTCCAAGCAGATGCGGCGTTACTGCGCATGCGCCGTGTATGTCACGGCGCATATGCCGTGATGTCCATAGCACCGAGGTTGCCGGAAAGACGGGCTCCCGCGCGTATGTACGTACGCGCAGGAGTGACGTCTCATGGCTCCGGCCAGTCACAGCGCTGGAGCTGCATACCCGGAAGCAAGATCCAAGGGAAGATGTCTGCTCCCTCAGAGGGGACCGAGCAGCCCGGTCGGATTTTCGTTTCAAGGTGAGTATTTCATACTGAGCTAGTATGCGTACTATCATTATGCTATTGTCTTGCAGGTTTTTATTTATTTATTTATTTTTTTACTGGGTAGACAACCACTTTAAGAAAAAAGTTTCAGACAATTTGTGCTTCTAACTTTCTGGCAACAGTTTGGGAGGTCCTTTATTGTTCCAGCATGGCTATGCCCCTGTGCACAAAGGCAGCTCCATAAACCTGGTTTGATGAGTTTGGTGAGAAAGGGACTTGAGTGGCCAGCACAGAGCCCTGACCTTACAGCTACGGAAATCCTGTGGGATGAACTGGAATGCAGACTTTGAGAAAGGTCTTCTAGGCCAACATCTGCACCTCACCAAAATGCTATGTATGGGCACAAATTCCCACCAACACACCCCAAACTCTTGTGGAAAGCATTCTTCGAAGAGTGGAGGTTGTTATAACCATAAAATGGGAGTAATCTGCATATCAATGCCTAATGTACAAACACGCTCATACAGATGTCCACAAATCTGCCATATAGTGAATTAGTGGAAACTTACATGCCCAAAGTATCCAGTGTCAAAATATCAGAAGATGGAAACCTCTAATTTAATTGGCTTTCTACTATATAAAGTATGTCTGACTCATAGATATATTACCTGCATCAAGTCTACTGCATCTTTTGCATCTCTTTCATAAAAGTCCATAGGATAATCTCGATATGGTGGAATGGAGAGTCCATATCCTCGAGGGTCCCATGCAATTAGTGTAAAAGCATTTTTATTAAGGTGCTTCAGCTGAGGTCCAAAGTCTGTCTGACTGCTTCCTGTACAAAAAAAGTACAAGAATACAAAACAAAATATTACGGTTCTGGTTATAAGATAAATACCTCAACAGACCATATGGGGGTAATGAGGGTTAAGGTGCCTCGTCCATGTGGAACAGTAAGTGTAAGTCAGGATATGGGATCGCCAACCAGTACCCAAAGGACAGGAAGGCAAGATTGGACTATCACGACACCACTAAGTAGTTATGAGGTACAACATCAGAATTTAAAATTACATCACAATTTTATTCATGATATAAGTCATAAAATGGAGACAAAGACCTTGTTAACAGACATGAATTAAAAAATCACAAACAGCATTATTCACACGACTCTGCATCACACCCCACAGAGGGGGGAGGGGAGGAGAGATGGGCTCAGGTGGTGTAGATACCGTGGAGCCTCTACATGTTTCGCGGATTACCGCTTCATCAGGAGGGATATCTACGATGGTTAGGAATATACAATTAATAGTCATAATCATAAGCATAGACATGGAAATAGGCATATCCACTGTAATTACTACAGCATAAGGCTGCCTATACAAATAATATATACAGCGGGGGAATATGATACTGAAACTTTGCTTACCCACATATCCAGTCACACCAGGTATGGCCCTGGAGCACTAAACGTCCCTCATCGGCAAAGGTGGGGTAATGTGCATGGAGGCAGACTCAGTAAAGTTCCTATACTAGGGCAATAATGGGGAATCCAATTACATCAAATATATGGTTATATAGGCTGTGAGGCGTGGGGGGGGGGGGGTGGGGGGTGTGTGGAAAGCCAGGACATGAAGCCAGGGGGGAAGGGGGAAAAGGTGAAGGGAAAAACGCCAAACAATCCCAGTAATAGGCAGTCACAAGAGTACCTGATAAACGTGTTTGTTATATCAGAATTGGTCCCAGGGGGTGCAAGGTACAGGTGGTGGTGATATTGGTAAAGATATTGTGACCAATAAAGATTGCATATATGAAATTGCAAATATATGGCCCAGATGCCGAACTAGCGATCGAGGTCTGAAATATAAGGAAGTAACATGTACTAAGTAAAGGTAAGTCCGGAAGCACACAGCGGTACACTGAGTGTGTCCACCATGCAGTTCCTACATATGCCGCCACAGAACAGAGCCACTCACCAGTAATACGTACGGTGTCCATCATCCCTAGGAACCCCTCCACATTGGAAATAAGCAGAGGCGTCCTGCTTATAAACCCTACCGAGCGCTGCATGGCCGTGCGCGGCGTCGCTTGGTCCAACGTCCCGCAGTGCGCATGCGCATCGGGTGATTGCGTGCACGCCACTCGTGGCCAAGTCCGAAGGGACTTTGAACTTTGAACAGTACCATCAGTCTATCACCAGGACCTTAAACTTACTTACTTACCTTATCTGCTGAAAGCGCTCCTGGGGGA
>BLSH010368058.1:1359935-1369949 GCA_018402905.1 Glandirana rugosa | reverse complement strand
TATGAGGCTGCACTGATGGGGCACTAATGAGGCTGCACCGATGGGGTACTAATGAGGCTGCACTGATGGGGCACTATTGAGGCTGCACTGATGGGGCACTGATGAGGCTGCACTGATGGGGCACTGATAGGACACTGATGAGCCTGCACTGATGGGGCACTGATTAGCCTGCACTGATGAGCCTGCACTGATGGGGCACTGATGAGCCTGCACTGATGGGGCACTGATGAGCCTGCACTGATGGGGCACTGATGAGCCACTGATGAGCCTGCACTGATGGGACACTGATGAGGCTGCAGTGATGGGGCACTGATGAGACTGTACTGAAAGGGCACTGATGGAGCTGCACTGACGGGACACTGATGGAGCTGCACTGATGGGCAGTGATAGGTGGCCACACCGGCTGTCCAGGAAAAAGCGGCTCTTGGGCTCCTCAGACCCAACTGATGAGGCTATTGATAGGGCTGCACTAATGGGACACTGATGGGCAGTGATAGGTGGCCAGACCAGCTGTCCATGAAGTAGAGGCTCTTGGGCTGTTCAGACCCGACTCAGAGTCGGAGTCCATCCAGGGGGGGAACTGGAGCCGGGAGCAACAGGGGAATCCCCTGCGAGGTGGTGTCCGGCTTGGGGCCGTTGCTGTGCCCGATTAGAGCAGCCGGTTCCTGCAGGGAGTCTCCCCGGACAGCTCGATGATGATGTAACACTGCAGCCAGCAGGAGGGACGAGAGAGAAGCACAGGGGACACTTCCTGCCAGGGATTCCACCCCACCCCTGTCAGCTCCGCTCCTCCTCTGACCCAAACCCACTACCCTCCAGCTCCGCACTCACCCTTCCCGTCCGCACTGTTGTGCCCCCCAAGCTAGCCACTCAGACTGACAACCCAGGCACCAGGCCACATTTTCGACTCGCCACGGTGATCTGGTGCCTGAGGTTTGTCCAGTCCTAGAATATGTGAGAATTAACTTAATAATATGTAACAAATTACAACTTCAAAAAATTCACCATAACTCTTTATAAATATCTTTTAATGTCTACTTTCCAAGAAGGGGTAATTTGGGGGTATTTGTACTTTCCTGGCTTATTAGGGTCTCAAGAAATGAAATAGGCCGTCAGTACATCAGGTGTGATCAATATTCAGTGATTGGCACCATAGCTTGTAGACTCTATAACTTACACAAGGACCAAATAATATACACTAATTCGTTTTTTTTGTTTTTTTACCAAAGATAAGTAGCAGTATAAATTTTGGCCAAAATTTATGAAGAAAAATTACTAATTTGCAAAATTTTATAACAGAAACAAAGAAAAATTCATTTTTTTACAAACTTTTCTGTCTTATTTTAATTATAGCGCAAAAATAAAAAAACCAGCGGTGATTAACCACTTCAATACCAGGCACTTAGAACACTTCCTGCCCAGACCAATTTTCAGCTTTCAGTGCTGTTGCGATTTGAATGAGAATTGCGCGGTCGTGCGACGCTGTACCCAAACAAGGTTTTTATCATTTTGTTCTCACAAATAGAGCTTTCTTTTGGTGGTATTTGATCACCCCTGCGGTTTTTATTTTTTGCGCTATAAAAAAAAAGACCGAAAATTTTGAAAAAAAAAAAAAAAATCATTTTTCTTTGTTTCTGTCACAAAACATTGTATAAAGTACATTTTCTCCTTCACTGACGGGCACTGATGAGGCTACACTGATGGGCACTGATGAGGCAGTACAGATTGGCACTGATGAGGTGGCACTGATAAGGTTGCACAGATGATGGGGCACATATGCAGCACTGATGGGCGGCACTGACAAGCAACACTGACGGGCACTGATACGTGGCACTGATATGTGGCACTGATGGACACTCATAGGCGGCACTGATAAGTGGCACTGGGCACTGATGGGCACTGATAGGTGGCACTTTTAGGTGACACAGGTGGGCACTTTTACGTGGCACAGGTGGGCACTTTTAGGTGGCACAGGTGGGCACTTTTAGGTGGCAGTGGTGGGCACTGGTGGAACAAGCACTGTTAGAGATGGCACTGGCAGGCATCATACATGGGTACAGTGCCATCCCTACAGTGCATAATATTGCCCTTACCTGGTGGTCTAGTGGGGGCTCCCTGGTGGTCCTGGGCAGCCTCTGTGCGCCTTCCCTGGTGGTCCTGGGAGGGGGGCTCCCTGGTGGTCCTGATCCGGCTCCCTGGTGGTCCAGTGGGGGTGATCCTGAGGGTGGCTGCGCTGATAAACATTCAGCACAGCCCCCCCGTCAGGAGAGCAGCCGATCGGCTCTCCGCTGCTCAGGTCTGCAAACCTGAGCAGAGGAAAAGCCGATAAACGGCTCTTCCTATTTACACTGTGATCAGCCGTGATTGGTCATGGCTGATCACATGGTAAAAGGCTTCGGATCAAAGCCTTTTACCTCGGTCTGTAATGCGGTGGGTCAGACTGACCCACGGCACCACCGATCGCCGCGATGCGTGCCCCCAGGGGCGCGCGATCGCGGATTATCCTGAGGACGTCAATAGACAAATGACGTCCGGGCGGTTAAGTGGTTAAATACCGCCAAAAGAAAGCTCTATTTGTGTGAAAAAAACACTAATTGTCATTCAAAATGTGAGAGCACTGAAAGCTGAAAATTGGTCAGGTTGTTAAGGGGTTTAAGTGCCCAGTGGTCAAAGTAATTGTAAAGGTAAACAAAATAAATAAATAAAACACGTCTATGATTACCTAATCTGTGCAATGGAATTACAACTGCATTACAATTGCATTACAACTGTATGGCTGAACTTGCATTGCTCAGAGATCGAATGTTATCGGCACCTGTGGTGCAGGTGCGAATCACTTGCAATCTCTGAGATCTGAGACCTGGGCTTAAGGTAAAAAAAATGTTTAGGCTTTACAACCACTTTAAGCCAGCACCCAACCTGCATCCTAACAACCAGTGACTCATCCCTGCTATGAGCAGCAAGGAGGAGTAATCAGTTGTTAAAGAGCTAGCACCCACTGATGTCTTAACAACGATCATTCTTCTTCGCTAACAGCAGAATGTAAACCAAAGAGCTGACATTGAAGAAAAAAAAAAAACAGCGTGGGGTCCCCCCCAAATCCACACCAGACCCTTATCCAGGCATGCAGGCCAGGAAAAGGGGAGCAAGCGTCCCTCCCCCCCCCGAACCATACCAGGCCACATGGCCTCAACATGGGGGGCACCCCCTGCCCCATGATGTCATAGGGGCAGGATCACCCGATGACATCATTGTGTGACCCTGCCCCTTTGACTACTTCGTGGCAGCGGGGGCGTCACTGCGATTTGGCAAGTGACAAGCAACGGGACCGGTCGTGTTCGGCAGGCAGCAGGGTTTTTTTTATCGTGCAGGTCAGCAGCCGGCATTCATTGCAATTGGAAATGGGGACATGGGGCCATGGGGCCAACAGTAATTTTATTGCTGGCCAGCGGCTTGAGCAGGCACCATGATGTACCGGTACGTCACCCTGATCATGTACAGTGTGCAATGTGATCTGCGACCGATGTGTCCAGAGACAGCGGATTGCAGCGACGGTATGAGGCCACTGTGATCTGCCCAGATATAATGTGATCACTGTGCAATCACATGTCACCTAGTAAACAACAGTCATGAATGAAATCCATTCATGACATCAGTGTTTACTACTGTGTGTGATTTGTGATTGGTCACCAGTGATCACTTGGTACCTGGGCCAATCACAGCACCCTGTACCATGTGATAAGCTGTGGCCAATCACATAATCACAATAGTGAACAATGAGTCATGAATGAAAGCCATTCATGACAGTTCAAACAATTGCTGTTACAGTGATCATCAATGTAACAAGCAATCACAGTGCTAAACAACAGAAATCCCTGATCACTTCCCTTCCCCCCCAGAGTAGTACAGTGCCACTATTACATAATCATGGGGACAAAACATCTCCCCCCCCTCTTCAGGGAAAATGGGCTGATATAGTTTAGGTGGGGAAGTGCTCACCTCCCCCCCCTTTCCTGGCCTGCATGCTCTAATAAGGGTGTCACATGAATTTTTGGAGGGTTGCCCTTCAAATCCATACCAGACCGAAGGGATTTTGGGGGGACCCCATACTTTTTTTTTTTGTTTTTTTTGGCATGGGGTCACCTTCAAAATCCATACCAGACCAGTGTTTTTCTAGCACATCCCACAGATGCTTAATTGAATTGAGATCTGGAGCATTTGGAGGCCAAGTCAACACCTCAAACTCATTGTTGTCCACCTTCTTCCATTGCTCCATGGTCCAGATCTGCAGCTCACAAGCCCATTGTAGGCTCTTTTGGCTGTGGACACAAGTCATCATGGGCACCTTTACGGGTCTGTGGCTATGCAGCCCCATACACAACAGACTGCAATGCATTAACTTTTTCAGCAATTTGAGCTACAGTAGCTTGTCTATTGGATCAGACTACACTGGCCAGCCTTTGCTCCCCAGGACCTTGTCGCCGGCTTGCTTTTTTTCTTTCCGAGGACCACTTTTGGTAGTTCCTGACCACTGCAGACCAGGGCCATCCCACAAGAGCTGCAGTTTTGGAGATGCTCTGATCCAGTCGTTTAGTCATTAGAATTTGTCCCTTGGCAAAGTCACTCAAATCCTTTTGCTTGCCCATTTTTTCTGCTTTCAACACATCAAATTCTAAAATATGTTCATTTGCTGCCTAATATATTCCACCCACTTTCAGGTGCCCACCTTTCCTGCTGCAGTATACATGGATTACGCAGTTGCCAAAAGATTAGGCAATAACATTATTTGTAATAACGGGAATTTAAAAGTGCCAAAACAATCAACAACAACAGAATATACTTAACCACTTCCCGCCCAGCCCTGGTGTTCCTTTAATAGGGTCTGTATACCCACGGGCAATTAAGCCTGTCCTCTGTGCAGAAGAACTGACAGAGGGGTGTGCATTCACCTTGGAGCTGCATGCAGGCAGTACATAGAAGTTGATCCACATACTGCAGCTGCACGGACGCGATCACAGCCAAGCACTTAACCCCCTCCACTACCAGAGGAACCATCACCTGTCTCCTGGCTGATTCGGATGCGACACAAACACTGTAGTCCTTGGCAACAACATATGAACATCTGCTGGACCGTACTCTGTGTGTTAGACCCATGTAATTCATCATACTCTAGCTCAGTCTCATTGTTGTGTTGGAAGTCCTGTTCTTTAGATACGCTATACATGCACCACTTTGAGAGACTTCAGACCAAACTTTACTGTAGAAAGGCAAACATACAGGAACAGTTCTTGCAAAGCAGCTTCCTGTACAGAGCTGTTCTGGTGACCATAAGGTAATCATACCTGAATAACAGCTGAGAGTCCACAGTCCTTAGAAGCAAGTATCCTTTAAGGCAAATAATCCACAACTGGCAGTTAAGAGTCCATAGAGTCTTCAGGTTCCCAGCCCCTCAGGTAACCCAGACTGCCCCCCCCCCCCTCAGATGGGGACACAGACCAACAGATTAACTATCTACAACATAGCAGTGTTCCTCAGCAGCTCCCCTAGGGCATTTCAGTAAGGCACCATTTACATAGGACGCTATTTCAACCTCCCCCGAACAATTTTTTTTGACAGCTAAAAGCCGGCATCTAAAAGGGCCGTTTTGCATGCAGCGTTTTGCCATGTTCGTGTCTATGAGCATTTTTAAAGAAAAATTTTTTTTTTAAAATGGAAACGCCTGTAAACGAAATGGTCCTAGACGCGAGTTACCGCGTTTAGGCGCATTTACAAGCTGTTTGGCGTATCAAATGCTCTGAACTGGCGTCTGAACCCATTTTTTTTGCGTTCCAAAAATGCCTCTAAACTCAACTGCCTGGAAACGGCCTTAAACGACCCTGTGTAAATGTTCTGATAAAATAGCATAGAGGAAAGGGCAGCTGAAGAAAGATGCCCAAATGCTTCTAAACATCCGTTTACCAGCAGCAGCGTAAATGAGGCCTAAGCCTTTTTATGTGACTCTCTGGAAAATTGGTGGGAAATCTAGCCAATCAATTCCTCAGGTCCACCACACATTTACATTGTAACAATTTGCACCTGGCCAGCTTAGTAAGCTTGATTCCTCAGGTCCACCACACATCTAAATTGTAACAATTTGCACCTGGCCAGCTTAGTAAGCTTGATTCCTCAGGTCCACCACACATCTACATTGTACAATTTGCACCTGGCCAGCTTAGTAAGCTTGATTCCTCAGATCCACCACACATCTACATTGTACAATCTGCACCTGGCCAGCTTAGTAAGCTTGATTCCTCAGGTACACCACACATCTACTGTACATTGTAACAATTTGCACCTGGCCAGCTTAGTAAGCTTGATTCCTCAGGTCCACCACACATCTACATTGTACAATTTGCACCTGGCCAGCTTAGTAAGCTTGGTTCCTCAGATCCACCACACATCTACATTGTAACAATTTGCACCTGGCCAGCTTAGTAAGCTTGATTCCTTAGATCCACCACACATCTACATTGTACAATGTGCACCTGGCCAGCTTAGTAAGCTTGATTCCTCAGGTACACCACACATCTACATTGTACAATTTGCACCTGGCCAGCTTAGTAAGCTTGATTCCTCAGGTACACCACACATCTACATTGTAACAATTTGCACCTGGCTAGCTTAGTAAGCTTGATTCCTCAGATCCACCACACATCTAAATTGTAACAATTTGCACCTGGCCAGCTTAGTAAGCTTGATTCCTCAGGTACACCACACATCTACATTGTACAATTTGCACCTGGCCAGCTTAGTAAGCTTGAAGACAGGAGCACAGACAGGAGAAACAGCACAGCTTGGGATGGATAGCTGCAGAACATGAGCACGTCAGAAAAACATTAACCCCTTGTATGCATCTGCCTACATATACGCTTAGCTTTGCAGGAATTTTTAAAAATAATCAATCACATTGGTTCATTTCAGGGAGAGGGATCCAATCCAGGAAACCCTGCATACTCCTGAAATGATAGCAAAACCTGTTCAACATCCACAAACAGAAAATCCCTCACAGGTCCCTCTATTGTAAACTAAGCTGTAACAAGTCTCTTTCAGTTTGTAGAAGACATGACTCCCAGTGCAGCTGCTGTTACTGGGCATTATAGGATAATCCTGCTTTACCAATTGTTATGAAGGGGTGCAGAGACTTTACCAGAGAGGTGCAGCAAGCCTGTGAGGTAATGCAATCCTCAGTGCACAGCGCAGGAGCTGATCAGCAGACTGCTGCAGTACACAGGACAGAGCCATTTGTCGTAGCAGATCTCTCTTCTCTATATTGAACTGACACACTCCCTGTATATTACTACACAGATAACCAGACTCTGATTACTGCCCCCTAGAGGCATGTCATGTATCTGTCTGTACTCAGGAGCTAGTTTTCTCCTGTTCTGTAGAGAGTACCGCTTATGATTTCCATGTGCTCAGGGTCCCTGGTACTAAGAACTAAGGTACTGTATGTACAGGGTCCTTTTCCCCATGTTTTTAAAGAGTGCAAAATGGGACAGACTATTAAAAAAAATAATCAATATAGACATTGTTTGCTTTATTCCTGCTGCGGTGGATTAATAAAGTTTTAATGAGTACAGTTATAAAATAATCATTTAAAAAAATCCTTTAAATATAGTGCCTGTAAAGTGGTGCATCTGTAGCATTCATAAAACATGCTGCAGCAAAAATTACATTGCTAAAGAAAAAGAACGAATCAAATATCATTTAAAATGAAAAGAGTTACAATTGCCCACACCTGGCTATTGAAAAAAATGACGCCAAAATTAAACACCTCCCCCATGTTGAGGGCATGCTCGTATTTTTTAAAATTTTGGCATGGAGTTCCCCTCCATATCCATACCAGACCCGAAGGGGGAGACCCCACGCCAGTTTTCATTTATTTTTTAACTGGCACTTTTTTTTAAATTATTATTCAGCTGTCAGCGGAGAAACCCATTGACAGCTGATGACTCATCGGTTGTTAAGGACGCCGTGGCCAGCTTCCCGGCCCCGCTACTTAACAACCAGTTTACACTGCGCTCTGATTGGGCGAACACCCTGCAAATTGGGGTGTTCAGCGAACGGCCGAACGAGTAAATGTTCGCCCCAAACCCAGGCTCGGGGCGAACCGTTCGCCCATGCCTACATATTAGAACATAGGAATACTAGCATAATAGTCCCTTCTGGCTTGGTGTTTATCAGCATGGACAGGACATGTGGCTGAGAGTTTGTATCTCTCCCTCCACTTCCTCCTTCTGGGGTTTCAAAGCCAACAACCCAGAGACAGGAGGCACATACAAAACAGAGTTACAGTCATTTATAGGCATTTACAAATTCAGACAGTAAAGGGCAGCAGATCCCTACACTAGCTTGCTGGCTCTATGCTTAGCAGCTGCTTACTGAACACAGGAGGTTGCTTGCTTGATACGGCTCTATTCAGAGAACACGCTGCATTTTCTCCTTAAATGCAAGGAGTTCTCTCATTACAGGAGGTGGAGAGGTTGATGTTGTTGTCTCATGTGTCCCCTTTTCCAATCTTAGAATGCTTTGAATTCATCACGAAAATGCAAAGTGTTCCCTAAATGGCCTCTATGCCCAATGAGCGATTTCCTGTATTCACAATGTAGCAGGGCAGCCACTAAGCACAGGACCCAGAAGCCAGAGATGATTACCCTAATAGAGGTGTCTACTCCAGTTTCCACATGGATCTCACAGCTATGGCACATGCTGGACCAGTGGATGTACAAATTACCTAGCTTTAAAGCTGAACTCCAGGAAAAGTAAAAGTCCTCCCTTGCAGTGAGGCTGCGTCCGCATTGCAAGGGTTAACAGCTTGTTTAAATCTAGAGGGATGGGCTAAAGTAGTTTTACTTCCTTAGATCCTCCGTTCCTGTAAGCTCCTCCTTGCTGATGCTGTCAATCAAATCTTGGGAAGAGGGAGTGGGGGGAAGAGGTTGAGCCAGACTGTGTGTGTCAATGGACACATACAGTCCAACTCGGGAGGAAGCCCACAGGTGGGCCACTATAGGAAACCGCTTCCTATGGTGGCACACAGAGAAGAGCAGGTGCCAAGAGCGCGGGTGGGGGATCCCAGAAGAGGAGGTTCTTGGCTGCTCAATGCAATACCATTGCACAGAGCAGGTAAGTATGCCATGTTTATTATTTTATTTTAAAAAATCCTTTACAACTGCATGCCTCCCAAAAATGGGTGTGACCAAACACGTATCAGTGGGAGGGGCTTAAGGGGCATGGTTAAACAAAACCCGGGCTTCCTTGTACCCATAAAATATGCTTTGAGTGTTGTGCCACAAGCAAGAGTCTCTCACAGACACAAACCCCAGCACAATCATTGAAAAAAAAAAGAAAAAGAATAAAAAGCTTCCATTACAAATGGTTTTGCACAATCAAAATGGACAATGCCCATTCACAGGAGCGCAGCTTGGGAGTGAGCCTGGTTGAGTGCCCCCATAGCAAGAGGCTTGTTATTGACAGCACTCAACAGGTGGGAGGAGCCAGGAAAACCGGCAGGGGACACAAAAAAGAAGAGGATCAGGACTGCTCTGTGCAAAACCATTGTTTGTTTTCTTTTTAACCACTTGCCGACCGCCAACCGCAGGTTGACGGCGACAAGGTGGTTCGTTATCGCAAATCGCCGTCATACGACGGCGGCTGCGATAACGCGCACTGTGAGTTGTTTGTTACCAAAACGTGTCTCGTCAGGACTAGGAGAAGAAAAAACACAGGGGACGGCCAAAAGGACCGAGGAGGGTGGACAACTCACGACAGTTATTGTTCGGAGAACGATACCCCCGTGAGTTGGTCCGAGTGAGGGTTCGACGCGAGGACACTTACCCGTAACAGGTAAAACTAACACGTTTTGGTAAACATTACCTTCGAAAAATAAGAAAAAGAAAAAAAAAAGTTACTAACACGACCCCAAACACAGACACTCTCTGAGAACGAACACCGTGTTGTGAGTTTCGTATAAAATAC
>BLSH010368058.1:1324333-1355747 GCA_018402905.1 Glandirana rugosa | reverse complement strand
GTGTTTCGGGCAATATTATCTGCTCATATTCAGCCAAATGCTTCAGAACTCATTGAACGGTGCTTCACAGTGCAGATGGACAATGACCCGAAGCATACTGCGAAAGCAACCAAAGAGTTTTTTAAGGGAAAGAAGTGGAATGTTATGCAATGGCCAAGTCAATCACCTGACCTGAATCCGATTGAGCATGCATTTCACTTGCTGAAGACAAAACTGAAGGGAAAATGCCCCAAGAACAAGCAGGAACTGAAGACAGTTGCAGTAGAGGCCTGGCAGAGCATCACCAGGGATGAAACCCAGCGTCTGGTGATGTCTATGCGTTCCAGACTTCAGGCTGTAATTGACTGCAAAGGATTTGCAACCAAGTATTAAAAAGTGAAAGTTTGATTTATGATTGTTAATCTGTCCAATTACTTTTGGTCCCTTAAAAAGTGGGAGGCACATATACAAACTGTTGTAATTCCTACACCATTCACCTGATTTGGATGTAAATACCCTCAAATTAAAGCTGAAAGACTGCAGTTAAAGCACATCTTGTTCGTTTCATTTCAAATCCATTGTGGTGGTGTATAGAGCCAAAAACATTAGAATTGTGTCGATGTCCCAATATTTATGGACCTTACTGTATATTCTACTTACCTGCTCTGTGCAATGGTTTTGCACAGAGCAGCCATGACCCTCTTTTGGGTTCTTCATCCCCCTGCCAAGTGCCCCCATAGCAAGCCCCTTGCTATAGGGGCACTCATCTGTGCTCACTCTGGAGCTCCCCTCCGTGTGTCCATGTGCCCACTCCCTCGTCACTGACTCTTATTGACAGCAGCGGGAGCTGTGTTGATCGGGGAATCAAGTGATTTTCTTTCCTGCAACCAGTTGTCAAATTGCTTTTTATCTTCTCTCAAAATCAGTGGGGGCTGGTGAAATCTTAGGATGGGGGGGGCGCCGTTCTGATAGGGGAGGAGTGTGATCGCATGCTTCCTGTATATGGGAGCAACAATCACTCTCCTGCCCCAGTCAGCCCAGCCCCCACACAGTTAGAAACACAAACCAGGGAACAAATTTAACCCTTTGATCGCCCCTTAGTGTTAACCCCTTCCCTGCCAGTGACATTTACACATTAATCAGTGCATTTTCATAGCACCGATCGCTGTATACATGCCAATGGTTTCAAAAAAGTGTCCGACATGTCCGCTGCAATGTCACAGTCCAACTAAAAATCGCAGATCACTGCCATTACTAGTAAAAAAAATAAATAAAAATAAAAACCCCATAAATGAATTCTAATGGTTTGTAAATACGCAACTTTTGCGCAAACCAATCAATAAATGCAGATTGCGATTTGTTTTACCACAAATATGTAGAAGAATATATATCGGCCTGTAAACACTGCGGTTGCCCGTTCTGACAGGCGGCATAACAGAGATCTACTGAACCCTGTGATCTGGATCAGTTAGATCTGTCATGCCCCTGCCAGCCCAACACCCACACCATTAGAACACGCCTAGGGAACACAGTTAACCCATTGATTGCCCCCTGCAGGTTAACCCCTTCCCTGCCAGTGACATTTACACAGTAATCAGTGGCTATTTTTAGATCTGATTGCTGTATAAATGTCAATGGTCCAAAAAAATGTCCGATCTGTCCACCGCAATATAGCAGTCCCGATAAAAATTGCAGATCGCCACCATTACCAGTAAAACATAAAAATACATTTGTAAAAACGCCATAAATTAATTCTAATGGTTTGTAAATGCGGCAACTTTTGTGCAAACCAATCAATAAAACACCAATTGCGATTTGTTTTACCACAAATATGTAGAAGGATATATATCGGCCAAAACTGATGAATAAATTCGTTTTTTTAGATTTTTTTTGGATATGCATTATAGCAAAAAGTAAGAAATTTTTTTTTTTCAAAATAGTCGCTCTTTTTTTGTTTATTAGGCTTGTACCATTTGTTTCGTTCCAAATTTAGTTTTTACGGAATTTTGCAAAATTCAGGAATTCAGAAAAATTCCGAATTTTTCTGAATTTTCATTTTTCGGAATCGCGGCAATTCAGAAATTAGTGGTAATATGGCAAATGCGGTAATCCTGAAATTCGCTGTAATTCGGCAATCGGAACAGCCGAAAATCTGAAATTCAGAAATCCGAAAATAAGAAAGAACATTTGAAATAATAACTAACTAATAAATAACTATTAAATTATAGGTATTGGAATTTCCTTGAAAATAAGGCTGTTATTGATAAATTTCATATTTACGTTCACTAACAGCCAAATTTTCAAGGAAATTCCAACACCTATAATTTAATAGTTATTTATTATTATTTCAAATGTTCTTCCTTATTTACGAATTTCCGAAATTCGGAAATAAGAAAGCACGTTTGAAATAATAAGTTATTAATTTACTATTATAAATTATAATACGTTATTATTTCAAATGTTTTCCTATTTCCAAAATTCTGAAATAAGAAAGAACATTTGAAATAATAATACATAACTATTAAACTATAGGTATTAGAATTTCCTTGAAAATATGGCTGTTAGTGATAAATTTCATATTTAAGTTCACTAAGAGCCAACCTATAATTTAATAGTTATTTATTATTATTTCAAATGTTCTTTCTTATTTCTAAATTTTTCAAATTTCTGAAAAAATAAAAAAACTAATTTTTCAGCCATGCACAAGTCTATTGTTTATAGCGCAAAAAATAAAAACCGCAGAGGTGATCAAATACCACCAAAAGAAAGCTCTATTTGTGGGAAAAAAAGGACGTCAATTTAACTTGGGTACCCCGTCGCACGTTGTGCATATACCTCATTCAATTTGGGTACTATCCTATCAGACTCTACTTTGTTACACCTTAGAGTCATCTTGTTCTGATAGTTTATGGTTTTAATGTAACTCTGTAGGCTACATACACACACAGAGTTACATTGAAGGCAGTGGATGACATGAGGATCAGCTCCCATTTCAGCTGTCATCATTCACATCTCAGCCCCAGCAAACGTGAGTACACCGACTTCCTTCTTCCCCCTCCCCTCTCTGCCGAGGCGGAGCCTGCACTCACGGGCTTGTCAGTGAAGACTCCTTGGCCATAATGGGCTGTCTGACTGCACACACAGCTGACTCTGTGCTGCGGAGGCTGGATCACTGACACTTAGGCCTCATACACATAGGCGTTTCAACAAATGCCCTGTGAAGCTAGTAGCGACATCAGGCGATGTCGGGAAAAAAAGGCGTTAAAAAACAAGATTTTTAAAGCACTTTGCATTGGCGTCAATGCGCGTTTTGACATGTTTTCGCGCGTCAGCGCTAACAAGTGTTTTTTTTAAAAAAGATATCCCTCTACAATTTTTCCACTCCCAAATTACCCACAATGCCAAGGAAAAGTAATAAAAAAAGTTGGAGAACATGTGACGATTCCATTTTGATTGGAGAGAGAGAGGAGAGAGCAGTTGTGAGTTTGTAGGAGTTTTTTGTCTGAGTTTTTTGTGTTTTTTTGCTGTTTTTTGGAGATTTGGTCATGGATCGTGTCATGCAAAAAGTTGATGAGGCAATTCTGCTGATTCTCTTGGGGAGGATGTGGAGAAGGAGAGAGTTGGAGGAGAGAAGCAGCAGAAGACGTCGATTCTGGATACACCCTATGGTATCCCAGCGGCAGTCGTGGGATACCTCACCAATATCTACACCCAACTGCATGTACATCCCGAAAAATTCATCAACTTTACACGCATGTCCGTGACGGTGTACGATGAGCTATTGGAGAGGCCCAGGCTGGAGAGGATGGACACTAATGTGGCGCTCTATGTCACCTGAGGAATGGCTGCTGGTTACACTTAGGTAAGTCAAATTTTATAAATAAGTACATATTAGGGGGTGGGGTAGGGGTTAAGGGGGGTAGGGTATAGGGTAGAGTTAGTGGTTATGGTGAGGGCTAGGGGTTATGGGATAGTTTAAGGTTAGGGTTCCTCAGATGGGTTGGTAGGGGATAAGTTTATTGGATGGTATAGGCTTTGTGCATGAAAATAATTGTAATTTTTTTTTTTTTTTAAAGTTTCTGGCCACAGGTCAAAGTTTTATTACTTTGCACCATTATTTTCTCCTCGGCGTTGCAACAGTGTCACAAATCCCAGGGAAACATGTATGGCTATTTGGGAGGAGCTTCATGGGGTGGTAATGCCAGAGCCCACCGAAGACATTTGGGAATCGTCATGGATGGTTTTTGGGAGAAAAAAAAAACAACAGTTACCTAATTACATAGGGGCCCTAGACGGGAAACACATCAGGGTGAAGAAGCTTCCCCACTTCGGATCCTCCTATTTTAATTATAAAAAATATTTTTCGGTGGTCCTACTGGCGTTTGCTGATGCAAATCTAAAATTCCTGGCTGAGGATGTCGGAACTTATGGCAGCCAAGGCGATGCTTGAATTTCCCACGAGTCGGCTTGGCTGTATGAGGGGCGACTGAACATACCGCCCAGGAGACCTCTACCCTGCACCGAGGAGCCCAACTTGCCACTGGTCATGGTCGCTGACGAGGCAAACTATGCAATGTAAAACAGTGAAATTTAGTTCACATATATTGCAATACATGTTTAAGCTGACCAACTCAGTCAAAGTAATCCCCTTTCTGGCCAGTCCTACACTGCCTTGCCACTGCAAATGCTACGGTGGACACAAGTAATCCCCTTTCTGGCCAGTCCTACACTGCCTTGCCACTGCAAATGCTACGGTGGACACTGCCAACCTGGGGCACAAAGACACAACATGGGGGAGAGCGACTAGGTGCAGATCTGGTCACTGACCTGTATATAACAGAAAAAATATATACCTTAGCTCTGATCCCAATAGCTTGTACATGAATGAACTACCGGATGCTAAAGGGGTGTGACCACATGTTAACAAATGGACCCTCTGCACACTGCTACACCCTTTCCAGCAAACTATGAAATGTAAAACAGGGATATTTAGTTCACATATATTGCAATTAAGGACAGGCCCGGGCCCGCCAGGAAGTTCACACTGCATCGCGCTAGTCACAGGCAGTGAGACATTTCCAGATGCGCGGTTGCTGCAGCGATCGGGAAATGTCTCACTGCCTGTGATTAGCGCAGTGCAGTGTGACCTTCCTGGCAGGCTTGGGCACGTGCAGTTGCGAACACGTTCGAGCCCATCCTTAATTTCAATACATGTTTTAAGCTGATCAACTCCGTCAAGCTATTGGGATCTGAGCACAGGTATATCTTTTTTCTGTTATATACAAGTCAGTGACCAGATCTGAACCTAGTCACTCTCCCCTATCTTTTGTGTCTTTATGCCTCAAGTTGGCATGGTGTCCACTGTATCATTTGCAGTGGCAAGGCAGTGTAGGACTGGCCAGAAGTGGGATTACTTTGACGGAGTTGGTCAGCTTAAACATGTATTGCAAAACATGTGGATTAAATATCCCCGTTTCACATTGCATAGTCCACTCTTCTTGAGCCTGGGTTCACACTGCTGCGGGAATGAAATTGTGCGAGTTCAGCTGAACTTGCACAATTTCATTCCCGCATGTCAGTCCGACGATTTCAGAGACTTCTGTGCGGTTTCCTGCACAGATGTCTATTGAAATCGCACCTGAAATCGCCAAAAGTAGTACGGAAACTATTTTTGGGAATCGGTGCAGCGCCGCAAAGTCAGCATTGCACCGATTTGGACGGTGACATTGTGGGCAATAGCCGCCAATTTGGAATGCAATCTGATATGTCAAATCGCATGCCAAATTGCATCAATGTGAACCTAAGCTCACAGATCTTCTCTAAATCCTTAAGGATTCTTTGCTGTCACTTGGCAACTTGAAGTTTCAGCTCCCTCTATAAATTTTCTATAGGATTAAAGTGGAGTTCCACCCAAAAGTAGAACTTCCGCTGGTTGGATCCCCCCCCCCAGGTGTCACATTTGGGAGCTCGGGCCGGCAGCCGCGATGGCTGATGTCAGCAGCCCTGCTCCCTTCTTGCACCGCACCCCGCCTGGCCAATAGAGCACAGCGGAGCCTCGCACATGCGCAGTAAGGTGCCCGGTGTGAAACTGTAATGCTACACTGCCGGGTTCCCTTACCCGCAATGGACGCAGCTGCACCCGACCCGAAGATCGGTGGTGGGTGTGGACATCACTGGACTCCAGGACAGGTAAGTGTCCTATTATTAAAAGTCAGCAGCTACAGTATGTGTAGCTGCTGACTTTTAATTTTTTTTTGTTTCAGACGGACCTCCGCTTTACGGTCTGGAGACTGGCTAGATCATTCCATAACCTTAATGTGCACCTTCTTGAGCCACTCCTTTGTGGTGTTGGTGATAAGCTTTGGGTCATGGTCATGCTGGAAGACCCATCTAGTGTGTTCTGGCTGAAGGAAGGTAGTGCTCATCCAAGATTTTACAACACATGGCCCCATCCATTGGCCTCTCAATGCAGCAAAGTCTGCCTGTACCTTTAGCAGAGAAACATCACCAATACGTAATGTTTCCACCCTCGTGCTTGACTGTAGGAATGGTGCTCCTAGGGTCATAGTCAGCATTTTTCTTCCTCCAAACACAGTGAGTCTAGATAATGCCAAAGAGCTTAATTTTGGTCTCATCTGACCACAACACTTTCTCCCAATCCGTCTTTGAATCATTTAAATGTTCACTGGCAAACTTCAGAGAGGCCTGTACATGTGCCTTGTTGAGGAGAGGGACCTTGCTGGCGCTGCAGGATTTCAAACCATGGCAGCGCTTTGTGTTACCAATGGTTTATTTGGTAACTGTGGTCCCAACTGCCTTGAGATCATTCACAAGCTCCTTTTGTGTAGTTCTGGGCTGATCCCCCACTTTTTTCATGATTACCCTTGAGATGAAATCTTACATGGAGCTCCAGACTGAGAGCGATTGATGGTTATTTTGTATTTCTTCCATTTGCGAATAATCGCTCCAACAGTTGTCACCTTCTCACCAAGCTTCTTGCTGATGGTCTTGTAGCCCATTCCACTCTTGTTCAGGTCTACAATCTTGTCTCTGACATACTTTGACATCTCTTTGGTCTTGCCCATGAGGGTGAGGCTTGAATGGAAGAAAGGTTATGTGGACAGGTGTCTTTTATACATAGAACGAGTTGTCGTTAGGAGCACCTTCATAAATTGACAGGACTAATCTGTGTACCACATGAGCACATATTGTAGTTAGTCTGTGGGAGCCAGATTATTGTTGGTTGGTAGGGGACCAAATACTTATTTTACTCACTGAACTGCAACTTAATTTAAAACATTTGTATCATGTTTTTTTTCTGGATTTTTGTCTGTCTCTATTAATTTTAAAAAATTATTTAAAATATACCGTATATACTCGAGTATAAGCCGACCCGAATATAAGCCGAGGCACCTAATTTTTCCACAAAAAACTGGGAAAACGTATTGACTTGAGTATAAGTCTAGGGTGGGAAATGCAGCAGCTACTGGTAAATTTCAAAAATAAAAATAGATACCAATAAAATTACATTAATTGAGGCATCAGTAGGTTAAATGTTTTTGAATATTTATTTAAAAGAAAAACAGTAAACTAGCTCTGTAAGTGGAAAAGGGGTATTGTAGCCATTACACATGGACTCAGTCATTACACAGGGACTGAGCCATTACACTGACAATCGGCCATTACACAGGGGACTGAGCCATTACACTGACAATTGGCCATTGCACAGGGGACTGAGCCATTACACTGACAATCGGCCATTACACAGGGGACTGAGCCATTACACTGACAATCGGCCATTACACAGGGGACTGAGCCATTACACTGACAATCGGCCATTACACAGGGGAGTGAGCCATTACACTGACAATCGGTCATTACACAGGGGAGTGAGCCATTACACTGACAATCGGGCATTACACAGGGGAGTGAGCCATTACACTGACAATCGGCATTACACAGGGGACTGAGTCCTTACACTGACAATTGGCATTACACAGGCAACTGAGCCGTTACACTGACAAATCGGCATTACACCGGGACAGGGAGCACAGTACCTTCTCTCTTCTCCTCTTCAGACTCCTTGTCAGCCGATCCGACCCACGCTCCGGACCCGCCTGCAGCACAGTGACAAGCTAGTCACTGGCAGTCACTGTGCAGCCAATCAGCCTATGTATGTGAGCTGTTCAGTCTTCAGACGAGACATTGACTCAAGTATAAGCCGAGGGGGGCCTTTTTCAGCACAATAAGTGTGCTGAAAAACTCGGCTTATACTCAAGTATACACGGTACCTATGATAACAATTGTAGACCTTTCATTGCTTTGTAAGTGCAAAATCTGTAGGGGATCAAAAATTATTTTTTCTTTTATTCTGAGAAGTTAAGAGCAGATATCCCAGCTTTGGCAATTTGACTTTCAAAAACGACATTCATTCCATAAGCTGAGGGGCCAACTGAGAGTGTTGGGAGCACAGTATATTTAGTGTGATTAAAAATACGCTCACTTTGTACAGTGATTGGAGGGCAAGATAGGAGCTCCTGGGCTACCTGGGACAGAGCAGGCCACATATCTCTATTGTCATCTCAGAATTGCGATGGGCTTGTACTAGGGGCCAAAACAGGCTCAGAAAGGTAAGCTCTGACAATATCATGAGCAGCACTTTCTTTCCCGTGGGGTCGTCTAGTGGGTCCTACCAAGCTGTCTAGTGCCTCAGCCCAAAAAGAAGCTGTGGAATGAGCTGTGCTAGTACTGCTAGTGCTGGATGACACAAGATCAGACAAACTCCTCAAGCTCCTCTTGTACTTCTCACTGCTTTAGCAGATTCAAAACTTTTTTTTTATTTCCCTGTATCAGACGTTATAGCATATCCAAAGTGGAATTCCACTTCATCCCATTGTCTATTTCTGTCTAAGGCTGTATTCACGCCTGAGCGACACGTTTTTGGACGTTCTTGAAGCGTTTTGTAGCGTGACGTTGCACGTTTGCAAACGCTGATGTCGCGCTAATATGCGCGACTGACGCTTTTACATTGATAGAATGGCAATACAAATTGGCCAGAAATGCCCAAATTCGCTTGACAAAAATACCTCCGGGAGTAGTTTGAGCTTAGGGCGTTTTTGAGTGGAGATGTGAACCATCTCCATAGAGAATCATTGATTTTTTTTCTCCTCCAGCGTTTTGTAGCTTCAGTCATATTTAAGCTACAAAACGCTTAGTTGTGAATGGGCCTTAAGGCTGCATTCACACCTGAGTGACACGTTTTTGAAGCGTTTTGTTGCGCGTTTTGTAAAGCAATGTTGTGCATTTGCAAACGCCGATGTCGCGCTAATATGCGCGACTGATGCTTTTACATTAATAGAATGGCAATACAAATTGGCCAGAAACGTCCGATTCGTGTGACAAAAATACCTCCGGGAGTAGTTTGAGCTTAGGGCGTTTGCCTTCAGGTGTTTTTGAGTGGAGATATGAACCATCTCCATAGAGAATCATTGATTTTTTTCCCCTCAAGCATTTTGCAGCTTCAGGCTTATTTAAGCTACAAAACGCTCAGGTGTGAATGGGCCCTTAGTGTCAGCTTACTCTTCTAACAACTGTGTCACCATCTTCTGGCAGTGCTTGTAATATACAGTGGGTATTGAAAATAATCATCCCCTTTAAAATCATCACATTTTGTTGCTTTGCAGCCTGAAATGAAGACAGACAGTTTATGTGTTATCCAGCTGTATTTACTCAGTACAACTTATAACATCCAAGTGGAAGATATAACACCAACATGTCAGAAAAAAAAAAAAGTCAAAAACAGAATAACTAGGTTGGAAAAATTGGATTTTTATTAAATCAATTTCTGCGAGTTCATCAGTTTATATCGCCTCTGCAGGAGTAGGACTAGGCAGAACATAAAACTTGGCTATGCCCCATAGGCCGTCCTCAGTCAGTATATAACCCCCTCCCTGTCTGTCCTAGTTATTCAGTTTTTTCTGTTTAATCAGGAGTGAGGACCTAGCTTCTTGCTGGGATCTTTTTGGTCCTAGCAATTTTTTTTTCTTCCTTCCATGTATCTCCTTGGAGATCTATAATCAACTGCCGGGCTGGATATTCTAGATCCTGTATGTGGGGTGGGGTGACGCTGGTACTCTCCAGGGAACATCAGACCTGCCTGCAGGATCTCTCCTCCCATCCCTCAGTTAAGCTGGGTTTCCCTCCATCCCCCCTGTGAGTGTTCCCTGAGGGGAGTGGGGGGACTCATGTGCTGCTTTGTATACTGCCTTGCTGGGTGGGGCTGCAGTGCCTGGAGCCATGGGGTCCCAGTGCAGAGTTTTCCCCCATCTCCCCTCTATCCCCATCTCCTGAGAGGGGCTTGTGTGCCAATATGGGTACAGTACCTGCAGGGGGTTCCCAATGCAGAGGGTGCAGCGGAGGCTTCTGTGTGCTCTGGGAATGATGTGCCAGCATTTGGTGGCCCTTTTCCCTTAGCCTGGCCCGGTCTTCAGCCGGTGGCCATGTTGGTGCAGTCCATGATATCAGGGGGGATGGAGGGAAACCCAGATTAACTGAGGGATGGGAGGAGGGATCCTGCAGGCAGGTCCGACCATCCCTGGAGAGTACCTGCGTCACCCCACAGGATCTAGATTATCCAGCCCAGCAGTTGATTGTGGATCTCCAAGGAGATGCATGGAAGGAAAAAAAAAATGCTAGGACCAAAAAGATCCCAGGAAGGAGCTAGGTCCTTACTCCTGACTAAACAGAAAAAAATGGAATACCTAGGACAGGGAGGGGGTTATATACTGACTGAGGACGGCCCATGCGGCATAGCCAAGTTTTATGTTCTGCCTAGTCCTACTCCTGCAGAGATGATATAACCCAATGGTCAAGATTAAGGAGGTGCTGTGATGCGATGAACTAAGAAGAAAAAGGATCACCCCCTTGTGTCCGTATTTTGTTGAACCACCCTTTGCTTTTCATCTTGTTGGGATATGTTTCTACTAACTTTGCACATCTAGACTTTGCAATATTTGCCCATTCTTCTTTGCAGAACTGCTCAAGTTCAGCTAAATTTGATGGTGACCGTTTGTGGACTGCAGTCTTCAAGTCATTCCACAGATTTTCAATGGGGTTTAAGTCTGGGCTCTGACTAAGCCATGCAAGGACATTCACCTATTTCTCCTTCAACCACTGGGTGGTCATTTTTGCTGTGTGCTTTTGGTCATTGTCATGTTGGAAGGTAAACCTTCTTCCCATTGAAAACTTTCTGGCAGATGGCAGCATATTTTCCTCAAGAATTTTACAGTATTGTGCCCCATCTATACTTTTTTTATCACTTTTTTTATCCTGACAAGTGATTCAGTTCCTGCTGCAGAGAAACCCCTCCATAGCAGGATATTATCACCTCCATGCTCTAATGTAGGAATTGTGTTATTTGGATGGTGAGCTGTATTACCAAACATTGTTTGATGTTGAGTCCAGAAAATGTAATTTTAGTCTTATCTGACCAGAACACCTTTTTCCACGTGACCTCAGAATCTTCAAGGTGTGTTTGTGCAAAGCTCAGTTGTGACTGCATGTGGCCTTTCTTGAGTGGCTTTTTTCTTGCAACCTTCCCATATAAGCCACATTTGTTGGGAATTTGTGATATTGTTGTCACATGCACACAATGACCACTCTGTCATAAATTTCAACTGCTTCAGAGTTGCTGTAGGCCTTTTGGGTAGCCCCTCTGACCAGTTTCATCCTGGCTCTTTCATCCAGTTAGGAGCGATGTCCTAATCCAGGGTGTTGTACCAAATACCTTCCGCTTCTTAATGTGCTTCTAGGCATTGATAAAGCCTTTTCTCTTTCGCTCATTGACGGACACAGCAGCTCCATCTTGACCATTGGGTTATGCTGCCACCTTCAGAAGTGGACTAGGCAGAACAACAATTTATCGAAAAACAGACACAGCCCCTCCCAGGGGGCAGTCCTCACTGGTGGTAACCCTCCACCCTGTAACAGATAGCTCAGTTTTTTCTGCCTAGTCAAGGAGTAAGGACCTGGCTCCCTGCTGGAACCTGTGCTTTCTCTGTCTTTGGTTCCACTTCTGCTGTGTTTTCGCGATGAAGACTGCAATCAATTGCTGGGCTGGGCAACAGGGTGGATAATATAGATCCTGGTAGTCTCCCCAGCCCGGCCAGCGAACGCGCGCAGACCTTAGCTCCGCACTGGGTCGGCCGCGGCAGGCCCCAAAGCGGATGCGGCGGCCAGCGGGTTAAACATCCTGCAGGAGCACATATGACCGGGCGACAGGGTCTGAGTCACAGTGCTGCCATGGCCGACAGCCACCCCCTGGAATGGACGGAGAGGCGGATCTGTCTCGGGTGGGATACCCACTACCTCCCGACTGGATGGGTAAGTACGCCCCCCTCCCCTGCTGGAGTATGGGGGGGAGCAGTCGGGTAACCCCCTGGGGTGTAAGGTCAGTGGGCACGTCTCCACCCTCTCTCTTTACCCCCTCACCCTCCTCCGGTTTGCTGTGCTGCCGCTGCTGCCCCCTAGGGTCCCTCCTATGGTGTCCAGGGTTTTGGCTGCACTCCCTCACCCCTCTGCCTCGTGCTGTGATCACCGCCATTATGGGCGGCCAAATCGGCCACCATTTTGCGGTAGCCGCGATTGGTGGCCATTTTGTTGTAGCCACGGACGCCATTTTGCGGTGGCCTGCTGCCTATTGTACAGCCTGGTGTGCTCGGTGGCCATTTTCTTGTAGCCTAGACATCAATCTGGCCTCCTGTGTGTAGGGGAGGGGCTGCTTCCGAGCTGAGTCTGGCGCCGGTCCCTTCGTGGCACAGAGACACAGCAGCACAGGACAAACAGGCAGGATGCAAGGCAGTGGCAGCAGTGGGCAGCAGCAGGCACAGCCTCCTTTCTGTCCTGAAGTCCTTTGTCTCCCAGGTAGATGGCACATGGGCGTAAAGCGGTTAAGTAGCGGCCCCTATCCCCCTCCTCCGGAGAGGACTCTGACCCTGAGAGGGGCTCCGCTGTGACTGCAGGGAGGCCCCTTGAGCTGTCTGATGGCGAGGTCCCGGAGTCTTCCGATAGCGAGGGGGACTCCTCAGCAATGGCTGCCGCACACGAGAAGGGGCTAGCAGGTGCCCTGATTACAGCGGTGCGTGATACTCTGAAGCTGGAAGAGGCAGTTGGAGCATCGCAGGAGGTGTCCATTCCCTTTGGGTCGCATAAGCCGGCCTGAGCAGCTAAGGTTTTCCCTTATTTGACTTACTTTGATAAGTTTATTTACAGAGAATGGGAACGGCCTCAGAGTTCCTTCCCCATTCCGAAATGGTCCTCTGTGCGCTATCCTTTCGAGGACAACCTAGTGAAAAAATGGGCGTCACCTCTATTTGTTGATTCCCCCCCCCGTGACGCGTTGAATAAGGCGACCACGATTTCGGGGGAAGGCACACAGTCTTTCAAGGACCCGGCTGATAGGAAAGCCAAGACAGTTGCCAGATCCATGTTTGTCTTGGCAGGGTCAGCTCTGTGGCCTGTGTTGGCCACTGCTCTGGTGTCGCAAACGCTCACAGAATGGGCGAAGCTACTGCACCGCAAATCGAGTAATGAGCAGGCTCCCCCGGCTTGTGTGGAGCTCGCTGACCAGCTCGTCCAAGGGCTTAAATATGTGTGTGGTGCAGCTCTGGATACGGCCCCCCTGATATCCAAGTTGTCCGCGTCTTCTGTGGTTGTCAGGTGTTTGCTCTAGCTGAAATGTTGGTCGGCGGACCAAACAACTAAGAAGGTCCTGGCGGACTTACCTTTTCAGGGTGGGCGGCTCTTTGGAGCTACCCTGGATGAGATTATAAAGGATCTCACCAGTGGGAAGAGCACCTTTCTTCCGGAGACCAAGAGAAGTAGGGAGCACCGCCGCAGGCGAGCATCGAGCAAGGGCTCCCAGCCCTTCAAGGCTCCTGCGGGTGGACAGAAGCGCCCCTGGCAGCGTAACCGTGACAAGCCAGAGGACAAGTCCTCCTCAGCATGAAGGATTGCCCCCACCCGTCCTTCGGGTGGGGGGACATCTCCGTAGGTTTGCGGACCAGTGGACTTCCCGCATTTCAGACCGCTGGGTGCACGTGTTGATTTTGTCAAGGTACAAAATAGAATTTCGCTCCCGCCCTCCGGACAGGTACTTTGCCTCAAATATGCGGCTCCCCCCGGGCTGGCTGCAGGCGGTGCAGGACCTGCTTCACCAGGGGGTCATGGTTCCCATCCCGGTCTTGGAAAAATTTGGGGGGGTTTTATTCCAACCTGTTTGTGGTACCAAAAAAGGATGGGGTGCGGCCGATACTGGACCTCAAAACCTTCAACTGTTTCGGGATTCAATCAGACAGTGCCACGGCCGTGGCATATGTGAATCATCAGGGCGGAACAAGTAGCTCGGCTGCGGCCATGGAAGTGGATCACATTTTACGGTGGGCCGAACGTCACGTGTCGGCGATCCCTGCCGTTCACATTCCAGGCGTAGAAAACTGGCAGGTGGACTACCTCAGCCACCAGACGCTGGATCAGGGAGAGTGGTCCCTGCACCCGGACGTATTCCATCAGATTTGTCTGCGATGGGGCAGGCCAGACGTAGACCTGCTAGCGTCTTGACGCAATCGGAAGGTGCAGACCTTCATGAGCAGGAAGAGGTATCCCTTGGATGCTCTGGTGGCTCAGTGGGCTCGTTATCGGCTCATTTATGCCCTCATTGGATGTGGTTCGGGCTCTGTGGGTGTACCTGGCGGACACGGCCTCCTTTCGGAGGTCGGACGTGCTGTTTGTTGTGGTGGATGGTCCACACAAGGGCCTGGCGGCCTCATCGACCACTATTTCACTTTGGATGAGACAAATTGTGGCACGAGCCTATGTTGTTAGGGGTCTAGAACCTCCTTTCCCGGTCACGGCTCACTCCACCAGGATGATTAGCACTTCCTGGGCTTTCCGACATCAGGTGTCTGTGTCTCAGGTGTGCAAGGCCACATTGTCATCCGTGCACACTTTTTCAAAATTTTACAAAGTTGATGCTTTGGCATCTTCGGATGCAGCCTTTGGCGGCAAAGTTTTGCAAAAGGCCGTGTGAGGTGTATATTCTGGTTCCTCACAGAGGATTCTGTTGGGTTAAGGTTTGTTGTGTTCGTTTACCCACCCCTTGTTTTTGACACTGCTTTGGGATGACCCAATGGTCAAGATGGAGCTGTTGTGTCCGTCAATGAACGAAAGAGAAAACGGGACTTTTTTATACTTACCGTAAAATCCCTTTCTCTGAGTTCATTGTCGGACACAGCACCCACCCCTCCTTTTGTGATTTGTACTGCTTGTTATGAACTGAGCTATCTGTTACAGGGTGGAGGGTTACCACCAGTGAGGACTGCTCCCTGGGAGGGGCTGTGTCTGTTTTTTGATAAATTGTTGTTCTGCCTAGTCCACTCCTGAAGGTGGTAGCATAGCCCAATGGTCAAGATGGAGCTGCTGTGTCCGTCAATGAACTCAGAGAAAGGGATTTTACGGTAAGTAGAAAAAAATCCATTTTTTTTTAAATCCATCTCCTGACTTGTGCCTTTCCACACCTTTATCCTGTAGATCTTTTGACAGTGCCTTGCCACCCATAGTTGATTGTTTGCTTCAGTTGCACAACCAGGGACTGAAATGCTCCTGTAAAGCTCTTTTCATGCTGGGCTAATCAAAATGACCACAGCTGATCACAGTTGAAAGTCAAATGGATTTGTGTGCCATTGAGAAGGTGATTAGCTACAACTGATTGAGTTTGCAAGTTATGCTTAGGAGGGGAGTGATCCTTTTATCAACTCCATAACTCAGCTGGATAAATCAAAACTGTGTCTGCAAAGCAACAAAATGTTATTTTAAAGAGGGGGCGATTCTTTTTTATAACCACTGTATACTGTGAGGTGTATTGTTAATTCTTAACCTCGGTATAAAGGAGAAAGCAGCAGTGCCCCTGCTTGCCTACTGCTGCTGAGCTTCTTGCCCTTGAACATGGTGGTATTTCTTTGGGCACATTGGGCTGCCACCAATGTGCCATCAAGGACAATAAGACATGCTGGCCACTCAGAGCGCTCCATAAATCAGTTGTAATGTTAACCGACAGCCCAGCAGCCTTCCACAGCTCCTCCAACACCCCAATGCATGATCTAAAAAATGAAGGCACTATACTGCAACCAAACCTGGTGCAGGATGTCATTTGATAATGGGGTGAAAGAGCTTCCAGGAGTTGCTTAAAGGGCCCCCCTTCCATAAAATTAAAAGGAGCCCCTCCAACTGCTATCAGCTGTGCTTGTTTTGTTAGAATTTATTTTGGATTAGTTGAAATTTAATGCTATTGTGATTCAGAATCACGCAAATTTTGTGCGTATTTTGATTCGTTACGAAACAAATTATATAAGTCTAGTAGGAAAACATTTTAAAAGATGAATAATGAAGGTGTTTAGGGGCCATGTGAAGTGATCCTGTTTATTAAACGGTTAACGACCGGCTCACGTACATTTACTGCTGCAGAGTGGCAGCGTAACGCAAACAGGCACGGCTAGGGGGTGAGGGCGCGCCTCCGCTGGTGCGCACTCGTGCTCGGCATGCACTCCCCATCAGTGTGGCTGCGGGTTGGGCGGACTTGATGTCCATCGGCGACCCACGATCGCTTACTACACAGGGAGACCGGGGAGCCGCCGATGTAAACACAGCGGTTCCCCGCTCTGTCAGGCGGCATGCCAGAGATCTACTGATCCCTGTATTCAGGATCAGTTAGATCTGTCATGCCCCTGCCGCCCAGCCCCCACACAGTTAGAACACGCCTAGGGAACACCGTTAACTCCTTGATTGCCCCCTGCAGGTTAACCCCTTCCCTGCCAGTGACATTTATACAGTAATCAGTGGCTATTTTTAGATCTGATCACTGTATAAATGTCAATGGTCCCAAAAAATTGTCAAAATTGTCCGATCTGTCCGCTGCAATATCGCAGTCCCGATAAAAAAAAAAAAAAAAATTGCAGATCGCCGCCATTACTAGTAAACAAAAAATAAATAAATAAAACCGCCATAAATTAATGCTTATGGTTTGTAAACGTGGCAACTTTGCCCAAACCAATCAATATACTCTGATTACAATTTTTTTTATCACAAATATGAGGAAGTATATATATCGGCCAAAACTGATGAATACATTTGTCTTTTTATATTTTTTTTGGATATGTATTATAGCAAAAAGTAAAAAATATTTTTTTTTTCAAAATTGTCGCTCTTTTTTTTGTTTATAGCGGTGATCAGAGGTGACTCAGAGATGATCAAATACCACCAAAAGAAAGCTCTATTTGTGGGGGGAAAAATGTACAACGTTGCACCCCTGGCGATGTTCGGATCGCACCTCGGGTGCTGCCGCTGCCATTCTTCATTAGGGAACCCAGAAGTGAAGCCTTTCGGTTCCCTACTGAGCAAGTGTGCTGCACTTTCTGATTGGCCCGGCGGCAGTGAAAGGAGGAGGGGGCCGAACTTCGGGGAGATCGGGCCACGGCCCGGGCTCCGTGAAATGGGGAAGGGGACCCGTCAGGTTCAGTTTCCCCTTCCCCCCTGAAAGCTGCCAAATGTGGCACCGGAGGGGGGGGGGAGGAAGCAATTAAGCGGAAGTTCCACTTTTGGGTGGAACTCCGCTTTAAAGTCTTAGAAAAGAAAATGCATAAATTAACAGTCATAAACTACTATGAAGGCAAAGATATTGAGAGGACTTATTTCTTGTCTTGAATTCAGTCTATTTGTGGATCATGTTTTTTAAATACAAATTAAGTTCATCATAGATAGGCAATCATTGTTCCATCGAAGACCTGTCCTTCTGAAAATATCATGATGAGAGCAGGAAATGTTCAACTAAACTGTTAAACTCTTCAGCATATCTCAGGTGAAGATTATGTTTACCTTTTGGCATCAGATGTAATCTGAAATATATAAAAATATATTTTTTTCAATAATACTTAATTTTTAGTAGACAGGATACCAGCAGAGCTTAGCAACACTTTTTCCCTGATATTCAGTACAAAACTTCCAATTTACATGCTATTTTACAATAGGATTGTAAGAAAGGGATGCATGTTTATCTACAGTTCTACACAGTAAATGTGTCACTGGGTTTCTTTTATGCTAGCTAAAGCATATCTTAATCCAAAACCAAAACAGTATTATATCGCAGCTTACTAGTCTTTAATGTGGTGGCTGCATTCATTTTTTTTTTTCAAGCTTTTTTTTGCTTTATTTTCACCTGGTAATCCTGCAAATAACACACCCTCCTGTCAATGGGTGGCTATGTCACTCCTCCACTGTATATATGGAGGGAGCCATGACTGTCCTGATTTGGATTCCAAACATGTCCTTATCTCTTCATCTTGAACTGACAGGGCAATTGGTAGGCTACAGAGGATAGCTAGAAAGGAAGATATTCTTAAGCGCACCTTGCAGGAGGTGACATTGCCACAGCATTTCTGGCAATATCAACAGGTATTTTGTTGTATTTGCTGAAAATGTCCTTAGCTTGAAATAAGGAAAACAAATGCAGCCATCGCATCTAAGGCTGTACGCTACAATGTATTGCATGTTTTGTTTTGGGTTTAGCTATCCTTTAACTTTGCTGAAATACAAGTAACATAGATATGTGGCAGTGTAAGAATTTATCTCTTCCAGCCCCAGAAGGTGCTGTCTGAAAAAAGAATCTTGCGTTGCCTAGGACATTTCTGCAAGCACATAAAGAACTAAAAAACATGAAAGCTATCAGATTCAAAAATACTTTATTAATCCCAAAATATGCGTCCTGTTCTCAAGTAAAGTTTGATGAAAACAAATCTATACAACAGAGGATAACCGTATTAGCAATATGTTCAGGACCACACTGGTGTATCCTGCAAAAAGGATATCAACACATTTTAGTTCATTCAACTCCAAGACCACAGGCAGTGGAAGTAGATCTGTTACATATGATATGTAATATATATGTAATATATGTGATATATGTGCACATGGTCCCTTTCGGACATACTTGGTTGCACTAAGTGGCAGGTCTCCAGTAGGGTATGACTGCTGTGCTATGTTATTTGACTGCAATACCCATATTGCAAAGACCTATTTATACTATTCTTACTGGGTGCCTAGGATGAGGAGGATTGCCGTAAGACAAAATAAGTATAATGTAACTTACTAATGGTGTAGGAAACATCTTTATTAATGATTCACTGAGTACATTCTAAGCCATGGGGATTGCATTATCAATATAATACAGCAAAGTTCTCATCTCCCAATTAAGAAGAGTGCACTTTTAACTGAAGACTATACAAGGTTCTGTGAATGACACATTAGATCAGCATTAGTTACTGAGCATCTTCAGTATTCTACTTTGAAGGACTTCATTATCAGTATAACCTTGTTTTTATGCAAATATGTTTTACTATGTTTAAGCTGTGAAATTTGTGTTGATATACACTTAAAACGGTAGTAAACTTTCCACAACAACAACAAAATAAAGTTCCCCTTGCAAGCTAATATCATAGTGTGCTAGCATGCATTGCATACAAACACATTATGGAAGACTTACTTTAGAACTAAGCCCTCCAGTGGTGTGCTGCCACTGCCAACAGGGATTCAATCTTCACCCTTCAGAGCGCATGCGCTGGTGACGTCATGGTGCACATTTAGAAGATATTCCTTGTACGGACAGGTAAACTTTATTTTAAGCTTACCTGCAGGTACAAGAGTCCAAGCGGTGCTTACTACTGCTTTAGCAGGGTGCACATGCAATACCTCTGTAGTTGTATGTTTTTTACTTTAACAGGGATAATAAATATTACAAGTTGTAAATAAAATGCAGTTGCCTATTTAAGCAATGGTTTAGATTACTTAGTGTTTAAGTAAAATAAGGAACGCCAAGTGAAATTTAGTGGTGGCCTACAAAGGCTTGCATCAGTGAGAGAAGGGTGGTCTAAGGCCCCTTTCACATAGGGCGCATTCCATGTGGAATCCGTTCGGATCAGCAGGAGGAGATCAGCTCATAAATCCCCTGCTGATTAGAACAGAGCGGGTAAATAGACCATCAGATCAAGTCCGCCTGAAAAACTGGATAGGGGGACCTGATCGGACCCCCCATGTAAAAGGAGACTCATGGTTTAGTTCAGTTAATGGTTTCTCCAGGAGTCTCGAAACCATAGAAATTATGTATCCTACTACATTTATTCTGTATTCATCTCCAAGTTCTTAATCCTCCTCTTGAAAGTGACTCTTCCTGAGTCAGTAGCGAGTCAAAATAAGTCCTTAGCACTTAAGACCTATCAATTACCTATGCTCCTAAAACGTATCAAACATTCTATTGAGTTACATGTCCATCTGTTTGTTACTAGTCACTCTTGATGACACCTCCACGTATCGCACCTGTGCACGTGAAATGACATGGTGCTGCAGCATGCGGCTTGTTTTTAAAAAAAGGGTTGGGGACTTCTATTCCTGTGTTTCTGGTAGGTACAGCAGCCCTTGGAAAGGAATGGGCTGCTGTACCCGTGATGTTTTCACACATATGTGCATGCACAGATGTGAAATTAGCCTAGGATAGAACTTACGCTTATTTCTTACCTTGAGTTTTTAATGTGCTGGTGAAGATATTCTGGATGGAATGATGGAACCATTGGGTCTTTAACACCATGAATAATTAATGTTGGGCAATTAATTAAGGGTAGCAAGTGCTGACATATATTACCTACAAGAAAAATAAAGTGCATTTATCTTGGGAAATGATACATGAGGCTTTTTCAACATCTGCTAATAAACCAAATATTTTAATCTAGTTTAGTGCAATGTATATTTAAACACTTCAATACCGGCCACTTTTACCCCTTTCCTGCCCAGGCCAATTTTCAGCCTTCAGCGCTGTTGCATTTTGAATGACAATTGCGCAGTCATGCAACACTGTACCCAAACTAAATTGTTATTGTTTCTTCTGGTAGTATTTAATTACCACTGGGTATTTTAATAAATTAAAAAATAAAGACTGAAAATTTTGAAAAACAAAACTAATTTTTCTTTGTTTCGGTTATAAAATTTTGCAAATAAATAATCGTTCATTAGTTTAGCCCAAAATGTATTCTGCTACATTTCTTTGGTGAAAATAACTAAAATCAGTGTATATTATTTAGTGTGTAGGAAAGTTATAGAGTCCACAAACAATGGTATATACAGTATCTCACAAAAGTGAGTACACCCCTCAGATTTTTGTAAATATTTTATTATATCTTTTCATGTGACAACATTGAAGAAATGTCACTTTGCTACAATGTTAAGTAGTGAGTGTACAGCTTGTATAACAGTGTAAATTTTCTGTCCCCTCAAAATAACTCAACACGCAGCCATTAATGTCTAAACCACTGGAAACAAAAGTGAGTACACCCCTAAGTGAAAATGTCCAAATAGGGCCCAAGTCCATCCCGGTGTCATGTGACTCGTTAGTGTTACAAGGTCTCAGGTGTGAATGGGGAGCAGGTGTGTTAAATTTGGTGTTATTGCTCTCACTCTCTCATACTGGTCACTGGAAGTTCAACATGGCAATTCATGGCAAAGAATTCTCTCAGGATCTGAAAAAAAGAATTGTTGCTCTACATAAAGATGGCCTAGGCTATAACAAGATTGCCAAGACCCTGAAACGGAGCTGCAGCACAGTGGCCAAGACCATACAGCGGTTTAACAGGAAAGGTTCCATTCAGAACAGGCCTCACCATGGTTGACCAAAGCAGTTAAGTGCACGTGCTCAGCGTCATGTCCAGAGGTTGTCTTTTGGAAATGGACCTATGAGTACTGCCAGTATTGCTGCAGAGGTTGAAGGGGTGGGGTGGGTCAGCCTGTCAGTGCTCAGACCATACACACTGCATCAAATTGGTCTGCATGGCTTTCGTCCCAGAAGGAAGCACAGCACCATGAACCCCAATACACACAACAAACCCCAACTCCAACCCTGGCACCTGCTACTATGCTGTAGAGTACAATACCAGCTCACCCGACTGATTACATTACATGTCTAACCCTTCACCGGGTGCACGGGTCAGGATCCTCAGCTTACGACGAACTTTGTCCAAGTCTGTTCAAAATATGTAGCTGTTGTCCATGCTTTTAGAGTAGCATAATGAAGTACTGTTTTAGTACTTGCTGGAGTGCTGAACATTTTAATTTCAAATGTGCTGCAGAGAAGCAGGGGAAGACCAACTGCACTGCCACAGAGTAGGGAATGAGGACCCTGAGCAGCTACCTAGTACCCCTAAACCCCTACTGTGGCCCTGATTATCAATAGAGTGCTTATCAAGAAGCAACTGAACTGTAAATGTAGTGCAGATGCTCAGGTACCCACAGCCCCCGCATGTGCCTTAAAGCGGTGTTAAACCCAAAACAAAAAATGTAATATATTGCAGCTTACCAATCATTAGATGCAGTGTCTGCATTGGTTTTCTTGTGTTTGGCTTTTATCTCTCTGTTTTCACCTGGTGACCTGGCCAGTGACACATTTAAGGCCTCATGCACACAGGACATTTAAAAAAATTATAAAAACGGTAAAGTTTTTGAGCTTTTTTGAGCGTTTTGCGCGTCACTGTTTTTTATTCTTTTCAATGGAGCAAAAAAATGTCCAAAAACATTGGCGAGGCGCGTTTTTGCATATTTTTCGGTGTTAGAGCGTTTTTACAGCTCAAAACGTCTCTCAAAACCCACTAGCCTTGGGTTTTTTTAACAGTTCTAAAATGCCACAGCCAAAAACAGTTGATAACAGCCTATGTGTGCATGAACACATAGGATAGCATGATGGAGAGTTTATTGACTGTAAGAAAAAAAAAGTCTGAAGCCAAAAACAACTGCTGTAAAAATGTCCTATGTGCATGAGGCCTTATAATCAGCTACAGCATACAGCTCTTTTCCTTTTGAGATAAAGGTGTTACATGAATGAACAAAAGCTGATTACCCCGGCTAGTAAGGCCCCTTTCACACGAGGACCGTTTTCATCAGTGCTCATCAGTTTTTCATCCGTTTTTTAATCAGTGATCATCAGTTTTTCTTACATCTACTACCAATGCAAAAACGGAAGAAAAACTGACCATTTGTCAGTTAACATCCGTTTTTTGTCCAATCCGGTTTTTTGACAGATGAAAAATAGCGATTTCATCCGTTGAAAAAAACGAATGTTGATGGAAGCAGGTGAAAACAAATGGAAATAGATGATCATCTGTTTTTCCATAGGAATGTATTGATGTCCGTTTTTCATCCGTCAACGGATGGATGAAAAATGGACGAACGGTCCGTATGTGTGCAAGGGGCCTTTAGGTGGTTTTTCTCATCCATGGAAATGGATACATTCTACTAGTTTGCAGTGAAAAATAACAGATTTGCTGGCTGGATTACCGGATGAAAATAGACAGAAAACTAATACAGCCATCACATCTAAGAATTGTTAACTGCAATATAATAAAAATGTTTGCTTTTGGGTTTAATACTGCTTTAATAAAAAGGATTGAGAGGGATACATCAGGTCTTGTAACTCTATGAAACACCAGTAACAGATAGACAAAAGATATCTGACAAGCCAATTCTTGAGATACTTGTCATTAATGAACAAACTTACCATTCGATACAGAGAGAACCTGACTGATAGCTTCAACCCAAGCAGAAAACGTGTTTGCAAAATACTCCTTTCCATACAACTCTTCCATGGGCTGTCTCATCTTTTGACTCCAGTTTGACACATCCTTTACAGCTAAAAAGGTTGCAAAAGACAGGTTAACGTGTTTATTGCTGTTTTGATTATCACACACATCATGCACCACGTCTATATTTACAATGACTATTGCAATTAGAGTGACATTTTAAAGGGGAGCTTCATCTTTACAATACAAATTGCATACCACATAAGCAAAAATGAAAATGGCAGAGAAATGGTGCTATATAATAATGCAGCTAATATATGAACACAATGTTTGAAGTTTACACCAGCTATGTTGTGGATAATAACCTATTAACATTCTTAAAATAACACACTACCATGTCACATGCATTGTATACATTGTTTATATATGGATTGTGCACTTATGTATACCTCTCTGCCCATGCCACTATTGTTGGTCAAGTGTTTTATTACAAGTTATGCAACTTTCTTCTGGGGACTATAGATATGCTGCACAACCAAGTATATGACTTGGCTGTTTGTATATTTGGCCATTTATACACAGAGGCTCTTCATGAGTCAATATACAGTTGGGTTCAAAAGTTTGCATACCCTGGCAGAAATCATTCAATTTTTGGCATGGATATTGAAAATATAACTGATCATGCCAAAAAGCTGTCTTTTATTTAAGGATAATGATCATATGAAGCCATGTATTATCACATAGTAGTTTGGCTCCCTTTTAAATCATAATGATAACAGAAATCATTCAAATGGCCCCAATCAAGAGTTTACATACCCTGGAATGTTTGGCCTTGGTACAGACACACAAAGTGACACGCACAGGTTAAAATGGAAATGAAAGGTTAATTTCCCACATCTGTGGCTTTTTAAATTGCAATTAGTGTCCGAGTATAAATAGTCAATGGGTTTGTTAGGTCTCACGTGGATTCACTGAGCAGGCTGGATACTAAACCATGGGGAGGAGAAAACGATCTGGTGGTTGAAAATTGTGTTATTTGGATGGTGAGCTGTATTAGATTTCCACCAGACATATTGGGGTTGATTTACTAAAGCTGGAGAGTGCAAAAACTGGTGCAGCTGTGCATGCTCGCCAATCAGTTTCTAACCTCAGCTTGTTCAATCAAGCTTTGACAATAAAACCTTGAGGCTGATTGGTTTGTGTGTGGAGCTGCACCAGATTTTGCACTTTCAAGCTTTAGTAAATCAACCCTCCTGTGTGGTGTTGAGGCCAAATCATTACATTTCATTTTCATGACCATAACACCTTTTTCCATGTGGCCTCAGAATCTTCCAGGTGTGGTTAAGGTGGTTGAATTATTTGGCCTCAACACCAAATGATATGTCTGGCGGAAATCCAATACAGCTCACCATCCAAATAACACCATTCCTACAGTAAAGCATGGATGTGGCAATATCCGGTTATGCGGGTGTTTCTCTTCAACAGGGACTGGAGCACTTGTCAGGATAGAAGGAAAAATTAATGGGGCAAATACCATCAAATTATTGATGAAAATCTGCTGCCCTCAGACAGAAAGTTGTCAACGGGAAGAAGGTTTACCTTCCAACATGACAATTACCATTGGCGGCCGCTCATTAGGGGGGCAGGGATGCTAGGGGCACCCACCCAGCCCCTAATCTACATGCAGGGCGCCGGACGCATGGATTTCAATGGGTTTTTTTTTTTTGAAGCACATGATTAGAGCCTGAGGCTCTAATTGGCTTCAAAAAAGTGTGGGCTCTGCACCCCGAGCCCACCCACTTGATCATAATTGCACCAGAAATCCAATGTTCTTGTCACTTTCTTTGTAATAAATATGAAGAAAGGCAGACATGTTTGAGGTGTACTTGGGACTTAGTAGCCCGGGGGAGCAACCATGGCTGCCTCCATAGAGTGGGAGAGTGAGTGTAGCCATCCTGGGACAGGAAATGTGTTATTTGCAGGAATACCAGGCAAAAACAAAGAGAAATAAGTATGAAAAAAATGTAGCCACCTGATCTAAGGATTGGTGAGCTGATATATAAAACATGACTTAAAAGGATACTCAAACTCATGTATAGATCTTTTGAAATTACCCATCCTATAACACAGCTTATCAAAAAGCAGTAGTGTATTGATGAAATTATTATCCTTACAAGTAAACATAACTCCCTAATATTGCTGTACTAGCAGCCACCGCTTCCCCCACACTTCCAATGTACATGCAAGCAGTGATTTTTGAGATCTGTTAGAAGCCAGGGCATTTCCTCAAAGACAGCTGGCATTAAGCTCCCTCCCCTTCAGCACTTTGACAGCAGTGACAATCTCTGGAGTTGAGAGGTGGTGCTGAAACTTTACGGGTGGTGGTGGTGGGGCTGTCCTGCATAATGGTATAGAAGAGGGGTTCTCAACTCCGGTCCTCGGGACCCACTAACAGGCCAGGTTTGCAGGATAACTGAAATGCATCACAGGCGATATCATTTGCTGCTCAGTGATTGCAGCATTCTAATCTGCATCTCCCCAAGGTAATACTGAAAATCTGGCCTGTTGGTGGGTCCTGAGGACCGGAGTTGAGAATCACTGGTGTAGAATAAGCTGAAGCAAGGCATAGTGGTGGCTTGAGGACGTTGCCAATGCCACTTGTATTCTATGATTTTCCCAGGGAGCTAAACTGGAAGTATATTCCGATGCAAGTGTGTAGCCACCCTGCAACAGGGAGAAGGTTTAAATGAACCTTCACTGCCAGGATCGACAGGTACTTTATGGAATACAATACCCTACAATATACTACATCATGCACTAGATCCTTTAAGAAATTGGTTACACACCAACTGGTAATTTTAATTTTTGGCCAGACATGCATTTTAACTTGCCAGTTGTTTTTAGGAGTCACTGTTGCATAAGCAAAACCTTGACCCCCTGATATTTCCATGCAGTCTAGAGTCCTCATTTAAAGAAGCGAAAAAAGAACAATCTGGGAAAAGGAGAACCTATTTTTAGACTCTGTTGTGAAGAGAAACCTCATCCTTTGTTTTCTGCCTTGTAAGCTCTAGGAAATCTGCTGGCACCGGTATACTACTACAAAGCCAGCAGCATAGCAACGGTTTCACTGTCGTGTCATCAGCCACATGCATTTTCCTATTATACACATGGAACCTACCAGACACAAATTCCCAGACAGGATTTGTTGAACATCTTTGTGTTTGCATCGGTCTTGCAGTATACTGTGTTATATTGTGATTTCTGCAATGTCTCATGCTCATTGTGTGCTTTTATTATTTTCCTTTCCAGTTTTCCCACCCCATTTTTGAATTAATTCTCCACACTTCCACATACAGTCTTGCTTACTGTAAAACAGGAGGTTTTATCTGCATGTACACACAGAGGCAGGGTATCACGAGTGAGGACAGAACTCTTACCATCCAAACATCTTACACCCTTTAACATGGTAGTGTGCACGACAGCCTCTTCTAACATAAAAAGTTTATGGTGACAAATTGGTGCAATGAAAGGGAAAGAAACAACTATTTTTGACTCTCCTGAACCGGTAAAATATTCAACTTCAGAGGCATAATGCAAGTGAATAAAATTCATTTATAGAAAGTAAGTAAGCATTTACAAAACTTGACTGTGTTGTGTTTTTACCTGTCTTATGTTAAAGCGTTTGTTAACCCCAAAAATATAAATATTGATCCTGTTTCTTTAAAGCATGTTATACAGCACAGTACTTGTGCTGTGTGATTTGCCCCCCTGTATCACCTGAAATACCTGGCTGATCCTGCCAGTTTCTGCCCTCCCCTCTGTAAACTGACCATGGTGTATCATGGCTGTTGAGCCCTGACACCGTGGTCAGTTTACGTGCCTCCGTCATCCGCAGCCTGCTATCTGCAGCTCTCCTCTCTGCTCCTGTGTCCTCCACCCCCCCATCTTTGCTTGTCAGCTCTGTGTGTGAGCTGCCCCTCCCCTTCTATCACTGTTCCGAGCAGCTCCCACATTGCTGCTCCCAATCACTCCCAGCCCTTCTGCTAGAATTACATGATGTATATACTATATGCCATTTTCTAAAATTCTTCTTATAAATACTGTTTTTCTTATCCCTGATCAGCGGTCTTCCTCTGACATTTGTATTAAAGAGGGAGGTCACGTGATCGCCCGGCAGACATCAAAGGGAGTGCTCAGCCCATCACTCTGTAATACATACATCGAAGGAAGACAGCACCGGACGGTCACGTGACCGCTGATCAGGGATAAGAAAAACGGTATTTATAAGAAGAATTTTAGAAAATGACATATAGTATACACATTATGTAATCCTAGCAGATGGGCTGGCAGCATCTGTGTGCACTATCTGAACAACCCCTTTAAGTTTATATCAGAGCTCAAGGCAATTGTAGCCACAATACCACTGCAACAAGACACTATATAACAAAACAGTGGCTGCTGGGAACATTCTAGTGATCTGATCAAATTTATCTTCCAGTATTATGACTGATTATATCAGGCCAGTGGGCCCCATAAACTGGGAAACACTTCTCTAAGGGGTGTATGAATACATTGTTTGTTAAATAACATTATAAAAACATAACGGCCATATTATTCTTTCTTAACTTTACCATCATACATCTGCAGATCTTCTTCAGTCACATAGGCATTGGCTCCCCAGATAACAAGTTTATTGATTAGAGATGGGTACGTTCCCGCAGCAATCAATGCAGTTATGCCTCCATCACTCCACCCTAGCAATGAAAACTTCTTGAATTGTAGGGCCTACAACAAAAATATGTGTTCACAAGTTCAGTACAGAAATATAGTATATACACCATATATGTGACCTGTTTACTTTCCAAATAATTTATAATTCTGGTCAATACTGCCAGACAGCACAGCCAAGTCAGTGACCTCCCCTTTCTCTACTGTACTTAAAGCCAACTAAAGGCAGATTAAAAAAAAAAAAAAAAAAAGACAAATAATGTGGTTCTGTATGCACGAATACATCTTAAAATGTATTTTTTGTTTTTTTAATGTAAGCAGTGTAGGTTCCGTAATTTGACTTGGTATCAGCTTCCAGCAGTCCCTCTACAGTAGAGCTCAGAGAGGGGGAAGAAGAAGCAGCACAATCAGGTGTGTTGCAGTGTAATGCCCCGTACACACGGTTCGACGATCGCACGTACCACGACTGTGTCGAATCGTATGTTGGCTGTTGTATGCAGCATACTGACTGCACTACACGATCGTACGTCCGCAGAAGAACGTTCAGGTGCATGTAATTAGCATCCGGCCGTTCCTGACTTCGGAGCATGCGTGTTTTGCACAATACAACTTTGTTGTACCAACTGCTCTGTACACACGATACAACGGTCGTATGAGAGCTTGTTGGTACGACCAAGTATTCTAGTCTGCTCATACAACTCCCTTGTACGACCGTCGTATGTTCGACTGTTGAAATCACGCATACGAACGATCGATTTTGCATACAACGTCGTGAGTACGACCTGTTGTATGCGATCATCGAACCGTGTGTACGGGGCATTAGGATTCTATAATTGAATGTAAAACTACAGAAAACAAAAGACCAGGTTTCCTACCCTGCCCGGCAGGTCTGCGTTCTGTGTAAATCTCAGGACTGGATGGACAGGAATACAAATTCTTTTAGCAGATAAAACAGCACTAACATACAGTGCCTTTAAAAAGTATTCATACCCCTTGAAATGTTCCACATTTTGTCATGTTACAACCAAAACGTAAATGCATTTTATTGGGATTTTATATGTGATAGACCAACACAAAGTGGCACATAATTAATTGTGAAGTGGAATGAAAATGATAAATGGTTTTCACATTTTTTAACTAATAAATATGTGAAAAGCGTGGCGTGTATTTGTATTCAGCTCCCCTGAATCAATACTTTGTAGATCCACCTTTCACTGAAATTGCAACTGCAAGTCTTTTTATGTATGTCTCTACCAGCTTTGCACATATAGAGAGTGAAATTTTTGCCCATTTGTCTTGCAAAATAGCTAAAGCTCTGTCAGGTTGGATGGAGAGCGTCTGTGAACAGCAATTTTCAAGTCTTGTCACAGATTTTCAATTGGATTTATGTCTGGACTTTGACCGGGTCATTCTAACACATGAATATGCTTTGATCTAAACCAATCCATTGTAGCTCTGGCTGTATGTTTAGGGTTGTTGTCCTGCTGGAGGGTGAACCTCTGCCCCAGTCTAAAGTCTTTTGCAGACTAATAGGATTTCTTCTAAGATTGCCCTGTATTTGGTTCCATCCATCTTCCCATCAACTCTGACCAGCTACCCTGTCCCTGCTGAAGAGAAGAATCCCCACAGCATGATGCTGCCACCACCGTGTTTCATGGTGGGGATGGTGTGTTCAGGGTAATGTGCAGTGTTATTTTCCACCACATGTAGTATTTTGCTTTTAGGCCAAAAAGTTCAACTTTGGTCTCATCTGAGCAGAGCACCTTTTTCCACGTTTGCTGTGTCCCCCATATGGCTTCTCGTAAACTGCAAACGGGACTTCTTATGGTTTTCTTCTTGCCACTCTTCCATAAAGGCGAGATTTGTGAAGTGCACAACTAATAGTTGTCCTGTGGACAGATTCTCCCTCCTGAGCTGTGGATCTCTGCATCTCCTCCAGAGTTACCATGGTCCTCTTGGCTGCTTCTCTGATTAATGCTCTCCTTGCCCAGCCGGTCAGTTTAGGCGGACGGCCATGTCTTGGTAGGTTTGCAGTTGTGCCCTACTCTTTCATTTTCAGATGATGGGTGGAATAGTGCTCCGTGAGATGTTCAAAGCTTGGGACATTTTTTAGAACGTATGGCCCCTTTCACACGTGGATGCTCCATTCGCCCCTATGGAGCGCCGGAGGTCAGCGGTGACATGTCCGCCGACATCTCCCGCTGTCCGATCCGGTCTGGCGGATCGAATGAAAACTTACAGGTGGTCCGTTTTCATCCGATCTCTCCATAGAGGACAGCGAGGCTCTGACAGGTCCATCTTAGCACAGTGAGGGGAGACGGACCTGTTATTCACCTACTCAGCGGGGCTCAGTGGAGCAATTCCCCACTGAGCAAAGCGGAGTCCGCCAAGTGGAACGCCGTGTGAAAGGACCCTAACCCCGCTTTAAACTTCTCCACAACTTTATCTCTGACTTGTCTGGTGTGCTCCTTGGCCTTCACGATGCTGATTGTTCACTAAGGTTCTCTAACAAACCTCTGAGGGCTTCACAGAACAGCTGCATTTATACTGAGATATAATTACACACAGGTGCACTCTATTTACTAATTAGGTGACTTCTGAACAGTGGCGGCTGGTGTGGGAGGGGCGCTGGGGCGCCGCCTCCCCGCCGGCAAAAGACGAAAAAAAAAAACGTCAACCCCGCCCACCTACAGGTGGCGCCGGTACATTGACTTTCTTTTTTTTTTTTCTTTTCGGCTCCTTGGCTGTCACATGACAGCCAAGTAAGTGAGCCTATTGGCCGGCCATTCAAGCCTATGCATGTGCGCTTCTTCCTGCGGCCATGCATAGGCTGATTGGCTGCCCTGAGCCTCCGCTCAGGGTGATTGGATGAGGGGCCGGGGGCGGGTCACTGTGGCAGCGGAGGTGACTTCCGCTCCCACAGAGACCATGACCACCCCGGGGACGACGAGGGGGGGACAGCCGCTTTCCGTGTGCCGAACTCTGCAGACCCAGCGCGCTCTCGCATGCCGAATCTCTGCAACATCCTGCCTGCTGGATGGGGTAAG